>OMPJ01039605.1:0-25813 GCA_900312935.1 Carapus acus | reverse complement strand
TCTGGTGCGCATGCATGATTCAGCGCCGATCAATAAGTGATGCGTGTTTCTGTGCGTCTGGCCGTGCCAGCAGGCCCGAGTCCCTCCGTCGGGGTCAGGTTGCACAGGCCGTTCCTCGAGAGAAGAGCCATGACTCACACACTCTCGGCCGCGGCCCGGCCTGACAGCAGGAAGAGCCGGTCTGTCGCCCAGCAAGTTGGAAATCTCAATATCTGGAATACTTTCGGCTGACTTTTGGTTTCGTTTGCACCACGGGAAGAAATATTCATGAGCCTGGCCGGCGTAAAGACAGTTTTTTTTATTTTGGAAACCTTCCCATCCTACTCAACTTCGAATGGGAATCAGTCAAACGAAATTACTCTCAGTGGAGACAATGGAGAAGGAAGGAAGGTTGACCCATGACCTTTCCTGCGATCATGTGACCTGCCAAGAACATGTGACCCCTTAAGGGGTTGAAGTTATTTGGGATAATAAAATCCAACTGCACTTTGACTATCTGGCCCGGCCTAGTAATGACTTTTGACCCTACACAGTAAACCAAATTAGGACACCCCACCACACACACACACATACACACACACACACACAAACACACACACCAGCACACACAACAGCTCGATATATACACTGCAAGTTAACACAAAGGCACATGGACGTACACTTTGTTAGTCAAAACGCCATCCACAATGATGGATTGGCTGAATAACAGCTGTGGATTTTGAATAACTAATTCTGCTTCTTTGACAAATAGGATTAAATATTTCCCTGTTGAAACATCAGCGAAAGAGAAACTTCTTCTATCTTGACAAACAGCACGTCTGAAGCCAAATAAGGAAACATTCACAGCCGCTCTGCCTTGTTGCTAAGTGGTGCTTCGTCACCAAGTTGCAGTGCGCAGACGTTGGACGGCCACTAGGGGCGCTCTTGCACTGCTAAAGCAGCTCTTATATGACCTAATTCAACGAGATTTGATTTCAGTCCAGGCAAAGCAATGGTTAATCATTGATCTGGGGAAAATTCATCTGGACGCAAAGTATTGAAGTTTAAAACCCTTCAAGAAAAAAAACGAGAGAGAAAAAAATAGTTGTTTCCTTAGTCATGTACTTTCCTGCTGCTGATTGACATGTTCGTGTAAAGCGTATTGACGTTGCTGTATTGTGTGCAAGTTCTGCTTTTGTGCTCACAAACAGTACAGTACTCAGGTGCTTCAGAACAAAAGTTTATTCAAATCAAAGGGAAGAACTAGACAAGGTTAAATCATTCAGAACATGTTGTATTCATAGAATATCTATACATCCTCGTAGTGAACCAACCTAACGACAGAACACAAAATAAACGGGACACAGAAATGGAGAGTGAAGTAAATTCAATGAGCGATATTGCACTTTGTCTCTAAAATGTTTCAGATCCCCTCTCCCTGTTCTTTTTTTGTCTCTGAACATTTCAGCCCCTGCCTGCGACGAGTCAGGAGTTTAGCTTAGTTTGACACTGGACTAGTCTGAGGCCCGGGCGAGTGGACAATGGAACTGGAGAAACCTGAAGCCGACAAAAGAAAAGCTTATTCGTTAGAGCACAACTTGTTTCCGTTTGCCCCCAAAAAGAAAGCAGAGAACTGAGAAGAGTGAGATAACCTTGGAGGGCAGTTCCTTCGCCCCCTTAAACCCCCCCTTGTTAAGCGATTCAGCAGGGCGGGGGAAGGGTGCCGATCAACAGCTGCTATGCTTCGGGCCCGGGAGAGTTCGGGGAGGAGATCTCAATAGTGTGGCGAGGAAGCAAACTTATATCAATGCCCATAATTATATAGAGGGAACAGAGGATGCGGAGCCCTCATCGGCTTTGGAAAATAACAAACATCAACAGGGCTTTGGGGGATCCATCATGTCTTCAAACACTCGCTTTCAAAAGGACTTTTTTCCCCCCTCTTCCCTTTTTGTCCTTTTCGACCACGCAAAAAAAAAAAGGTCAAAACAATAACAAAACATGACGTACAGGTAATACAAAGACAAGCAAGAGTAAGGTCGCGATTCAGTATTTGACGCTGAATAATGGAGAAAGTCATGATGACGTCTTTTCTGTGTCAAGGCCACGAAGATAAGTTCACTTTTCGTATAACTGCAGTTTCTCGGTTAAAGTCGGAAGCTGTGCACTGAAGTCGCCAGTCGGGATCGCAAATCAATCAGAGCGTGCGCGCGCACAATGCTAACGTGTCAGCTACAAGTCAAATGTAAACTTGAAAAAGAACAAAACCACTAATTGTAAAAACCCACTTTATGCATTCACGTCCTGCACCGCACTGCTCAACAAAGACATCTCGCTTATCACCCAGTTAGCACCTACAGGTGTTTTACCCAGACCTTCACCATGGAATGCTATTTTTTCCTTGTTTTTTTATCAAAAAGTGCCACTTTTCTTTTTTCCCCCCTCCCTCAAAACGTGCCATACCTCTGTTCAGGCTGGTTTTTGTGTTGAATGAGTTGGGAAACCAATGTATTACTCATGTCAACCTACTACTACTTGTTCAGGCCCGAGCTAACAGAGGTTCGGCAGCGTTCTCCCTCCCACCCAGCTGGTCCTTTCATTCATGCTGGGTTTGCTTTTATTTCTCCCTCTACCCTTCTCTTTTTTAAGTTTTAGCATCCAGGTTTCACTGGTCTGACAAAATCTAACTGTTCGGTTGGACAAAGTAGGCAAGTGCAGCGGGACAAAAAAGAGAAAAAATAGGGAATGTAGTTTCTCGGAAAGCTGCCTTGCTTCTCTGCGTTTGCCTGTTGGCTCTCGTTTTTGGTAGGTAAAATCTTCATTAACTCTTACACAGTGCAATTTAAAAGAAACCTAAAACGATTTTTTTCTGTTTTTCCAACCGTTTGGCAAGTGAGAAAACCTCCTGAGACAGTGCTTTTTCGGGCAGTTATGTAAGCTTGTGTTGTCTGAAGATTTAGCGTAGGGGGGCTGCAGAATCGAATCCCTGAACGGTTTATCGCCATTTTCTCTATTCGTTCCTGGAGAATGTGGGTCCACAGCCCACCTAGTCCAAATCGGGAACAACCGCGCCAAAAGAAAAAAAAGAAAAAAAATTGGCTGAGAGGCTTTCTACGTCCATTGCAAAACAAACAGCAGACACGGAGTAAAAAGGAACAAAACCAGCAAAGCCACACTTGAATCCAAGCTGAGGAGGCAACATCTCACAAAAGCTTCCAGATGGAGAGTGTGCGCTGCAGTTGTAAAAAGTCCGGTCAAGTCGTCAAAAGTCATTGAGGAAACGTCAAAAAAAGGAGAAACAAAAACGTCGAAACAGCTTAAACAAATTCAGTGCATTGTTCTTTTTTTTTTCAGTCTTGTATTTTCAAAACGATATCCCGTCCTCTGGGTCGCTCAAAGTCAGGAGAATCAAAGCGTCATAGAAGCCTGCAGTCTCGCATTCTTAGTTGGGAGCGTTACAAGGCTGAAACCAAACTATTAGTGATTTTTTTATGCTGCTTTCAGTCACTTCTCACGAAACAGACACATACAAATCAAGTAAAGAATAAATGTGCAAAACAAAATCCCAAATGAGGCAGGAGGAAGCTAGTCTTTGCTCTGAACTGCTGAACGCTTGCATTCGTGCAGACTGGTGGTAGAACATCGTCCGTTGTTGTTATTGTTGTTGTCGTCGTCTCGTCGTGTTCGCCCTACATCTCATTTCTAGAAGTGATTCGGATGACAGCTGGACATGGTTAGTTCTGCCCTTCTGGTGAAGCGCAATGTCCTTATGTGCCACGGAGACAGAAGAATCGAGGGCTGAGAGGAGAGCTTGGCAGACGGGGGCCATGGCGACTTTTCCTCCTCGTCAATACTGCCGCCATGGCGACGGTCGCTAGTGGGGATCTTCATGGGGAGAAACTATGTGTTCATCTGCACACGTCCCCTTCCCCTCAGCTGGCCGACGCGGGAAGGAAGCCACCCTCTCTCCTTCCCGCGTCTCTCTGGGGAGCATCCAGAGGAGATCTGTCCAACCAAAACTTGTGGCGGTTACTTGTCCTTGTTAGTTGGCGGGATTCTTTGTTTCTTTTCCGTTGAAACTGACGGCTGCTGTCAGAGAAAGATAAACAAAGCTGGGCCTTGTATGCGGGTTCCGCTTCCCAAAGTCGTTCAGGGAAGTTTTTGGAACGTGCTCAGCGGGATGGACAAGCGTCCAGCCTGCGCTCCTCTGTGCGTCTGGCGTGATCTGGATTGGGGTCGATCTGGAGGGAGAGACCAGAGAGGGAGGACGTAAGGTCTCAGGACCGTTGAGAGGACGGAAACGTGTCCGCTAAATGGGGTACAAACTGTTGCACATATGCAAACAGTTTTCAGGTGCTTACCTCAGAGTACAGAGGAGGAGGCTGGAAGCGGAACTCGTGGATGTAGGCAAAAAGGGGTCCATCCAGCTCCTCACGGGCTGCTGGGACATCCAGGCTGCTCTGTCTCTGCTCCTCAGTCACGATTTCTGCATAGCTTGGAGGAGCTTTAAGGAAAGAACAAGCCACTGTTCATTACTCTAATTCATAACTCTGAATTACTACCGTGAGAAAGAGGCTCTCTGTGAGAGGAACCTACCTTCAGGCCGCTCGGGCAGACCCATGCCCAGCCAGCTCATGCTGCACTGGCTGCTGACGCTGGACGTCCGCGAGCCAAAGGGGTGGAGGGGGATGGTTCCGATGACGAGGGGCAGGTTGAGAGACAGGTTTATGGCCCCCGGTATGTCAACGTACACCTAGAGGACATGATCAGATATCCTTACGTTAACCGCTGAGCCGTGCTGAGACATACAGGCCTCTGCAGCTGGGCCTTTCACACCGTATCACACACCTCCCTGTGTGCGAGCATGTGTGTGTGTGAGTGTGTGAGTAGGGCAGTTCTCCATTTTGCAGGTCAGTGACAAGCGCATTTTTTTCCTGATGCAACCTAGCGACATACTGTGGTGGCTGCCCGTCTGGCTTTACTGGTTAGTTCACAAGGTAAAGAGGTCACAAACACCTTGAGGGCCGGAGTAACTCAGATATTCTGGGCTAATGCTCTTAGCAGCTACTGGGGAGAACACCTGGTTCAATCCAAGGCCTTGACTTGACATTGTTAGCTGAGTCAGCCTGGCCTGACATTCTGAGCAGTGGTAGCTTAGTAAGACCTGTGCTAATTAATCGCGATGAGGCGACAACTATGAAACGTAGCTAATCGCAGTTGTGCTAGCATCATTCCCCTGCATATGAATGCAAATACACAAGGCAGCACTCACCATGAGGGAGTACTCCACTCGGATAATACTGCAGTCCAAGATGGAGGGCGAGACGGGTGGGATCTTCAGCATCTTGCCGCTCCAGGTCTCCGTTTTGCCCGAAGACAGAGACTCTCCCCGCAGGTTGGCCACTAGCTGCTTGACCTCCTTCATCTTCCCTTTGGCATAGAAGGTCTGAGTCTGGTAGATGGCGGCCTTCGGCACCACCATCCTGGAGGAGCAGTTCTCTATCTCGGCAAAGATTTGGATCGACTCTCCTGCAGGGGGGAGGCGGTGATGGAGGGAAGATCATGTGAGGCACTCGGTATAATTGGCGCTCAATGCAGTTATCTTAACAGTCTGTAAATTCCACTGAGCAGTACCGTTACGGGTCTATTGCTTTATCTCACCTGGGGTGTATCCCTTCCTTTCGATTTTGGCACTTAGGGAAATAGGACCTGAGGTGCAGAACCAACAGCAAAGCGTCTTGTCTTTCGTGCCCGCTTGTGGTGACTGGGGAGACAAAGGTTGCATTAGCAACTGATTAGAATGGCCATATTGTTGACTCGGCCGGCACACAGAGGCTCATATTTATGCAAAGGGAGCCGCTTACCAGCAATAATGGAGTGTTGATGTCAATGTGCTCAAAGACTGTGAATTCCTTCTTGGTTTTCATGGGCAGGAGCCATGGCCTGTGGAGTTCTGCCTTTACCCAGTAACGCACACTGCCATGCTTCCCTTCAAAAGAGGTAGCAAGAGGTCTGTGGAGGACAGAGAGTGGGCGAGACGCGGACAAAACGAGGTTAGGAAAATACACACACACTGAGCGATATCTAATGAAAGTGATATCTGATGATGTACTCTGGAGGTGTACCATGAAAATACTCACGTCTGTGGAAGCTCGAGGCTGAATGCATACTCATGTCTTCCTGAATGGATAGTGGTGAGTCCTTCCTCAGAGTTGTCATCGTCTGAAAAACAAGGAGGACAATATTCCAAACCCATGTATACCATACCTGGGCAAAATGCTCTACGGAGACATCTGAAAGTCATACCAAGAAAAAAACAAACACAGGGTGGGGGAGACAAAAGAGAATAAATGGAATTTACTGTCATGTCTGTCTGTGTGAAATGATATGTATTGAGAGATGCATCAGCACAGTAGTAAGATAAAATCAGGGGAAGAGGCCGGCAAAAGAATGGCGTCCCACAAACGGCACAGCCTTAATGGAAGAGGGGAAGGAGGGACAACACTGCTACGCGGTGGGGATTTAGACGGTGTGAAAACAACGAATAACAAACTTAAGAAACGATCCCGACCGATCCCGACGGTTGGCGCCGTTCGTACTCGCCCTCCACTAACATCAGTAAATTGGAAAACAACAGATGCGGTGGAATTATTGATATCGTGTTTTAATCGGGTTGTGACGGTCCGGGGAGGGGACTTGTTCGCTTGTGCCAGCTAAGCACTCGGGCGGCCGAGCCGAGCGGCGGTGGTGGTAAACAAGTGCGGCGCTGTCAGTGAGCGAGGCGGCGGCGGGGCGGAGCGGAGCGGGAGGATAGCAGAGCAGGAGGAGAGCCGAGCAGAGCAGGAGGAGACCGGCCCAAACCGGTGCGAGCAGCCCCCACTGCCGCGCGCCGCTCATTACGCATTCACTGTGCGCCAGGCCGATCCGGCCCGCCGCAGACATACATCTACCCCAATTACGAACCGGGAAATGTTATTTATGTGGTTGTTTATTTGAGGAACGCACCTAAACCGGATAAATTTACGGATGAACTTCGCCAGTTTCGTTATACTACGCCAAACGCGTGATTCCAACCACTGTCAGGATCGCCTGATAAATTCGCGCCATGCACTAATCCGTCCATTAACTGTAACTGCAAATAGATTGTCATCTGTGTGTACAGCACACCTTAACAACGTCGCCTGGCTACAGTTGGAATAAAAAATACCGATGCGACATTGCATTTTTCTGCAGCGAAGCGTCTGCGGTTGACTTTGAGGAGTATATTCCCTACAACTGCGACTATTATCGAAAAATCTTAAATGCACATTTCTCCAGTTAACTTCTCGAACACGCACGCGATGTAAAATCATTCTGCAGGTGTTTTTCTCGAAAAACAAAGTTGCAGATTTTGTCACTCTCTGCAGGAAAATGATGTCATTGGCCACACATGAGCACCTCAGCCAATCAGACGCGTGGAAAGGCGGGGCTTGTCCACTTAGCACCGCCCCATACTGGTCCAGTTTTCTAAACAGGATTGAACCGCTTTGAACAATGGGTGGAAACTTAAGGAAAGCTACAAAGAAACACCCTTTAAAACCATGGAATTTTGAAAATAACCCCGAGGAACATTTAACTTCTTCACCAGGTATGCTTCGTTTGTGGCGTCGTTGTGGGGAAACGACCGTAACTGCAGTTTATCGTGAAAAAAACACGCACACCAAGTGATGGCTATGGCTGTCATTCATTCGGCCACATTGGTTCAGGACTGACCTCTACCTCGCAAAAGTCACAAAAATCACTTGACCAAGCTCAACAAATTCGCCAATTGGATATTATTATCAACTTTTGAATTTTATCTCGTTCATTTCCTTCAAAGCTTGCGCAAAAACCCTCAGCATCCCCCAAGGATCCCCCAACGCTTCAACCCAGTACAAAGAGCATCACAGCGGTGATGTAAAACTTCGCAAAAACTAAAATAAAATACGACTCTTACCTCTCTCGTGCCCAATTAAGATGTCTTTGTGATTTAGATATTCCACTTCTTCTGTGTAGTTTTGCGTGTAGGCAGTGTTGGATCCAGCATTTCTCGACTCCGTCCAACGAACTTTCGCAAATCCTTTGGCGTGGATTTTGAGAGATTTGACGCGGATTTCCCCGGTCACCTCGATGATCACCCTCCCTGAGACACAGTCCCCGCTCGAGAAGACGGGGACATTGCTGTCATTGAGACAGTCGTAGCTTACGGTGAAGCTCTTAACCTTTCCTAGCACCATGGTGGAAATAGGCTACGGAGACCCTAAGAAATAAAATAAAAAAAGTCTATGAAAAAAATAATCTCATAGAAAAAAAGGGGGAGCAGGACACTGATCGGTGGTTCTGCCCTGCAAAAAGCAGCAGGCACGATCAGTGGCTCCTTCGCCAGCAGTTCATTGAGGTGTGTGAAGGCTGAATAACAGCAATGGATGCTGTTATCGTCCGCCTGCTCGTTGGTCTCCAGTCAAAGACGAGGAAACCCCCGCAGGTCGGCTCACTTTAACTGCCAGCCTGGCTGAAAAACAACCCTCTGCGCATGCGCGGGCCGCCACCCTCCGCCCTCCTCTCCCCATCCCTCCCTCCTTCCCTCTCGCCATCCCTCCCTCTCTCTCTTCGTCTTCTGCTGGAACAGAGGAGAAAGAAACGTGGCCCTGAGCCAGACGGCAAGTTCGCTCCAACAGCTGATATCCTGGGATATTTGAAAATGTTCTTCTTCCTAACGTGCCTTGTGCTGTGAGGCGGCTTTTGTCTCGGACGTCGTGCGACATAAATGATGACAAGCAGCCGCGGGTAGCAGCTGCGGTGTGTGTGGCTGTGGATCCTTCACGGATCCTTTATCGTTCGCATTTGATGCGAAATCACCCTTCCTATCTCTTAACAGTCCAGGACCGAGTACAAAGCGATAAAAGAGGTTAAGCGTGGCATGTGGGATTGTGTTGGGTAATGATTGCATTATCAAAGTCCTTCCCTATTAACTTGAGTAAACAATCCACTGTCCAAAAAAATCCATCTGTTGCTGTCTCATATTGTCTGTGAGACACAATTTGCTGAACACATAATGCAATAATACCAGCGACATCTTTTCAATATGTATATCACTTGATATATAGTAAACAAATACCCCACGGTGGAGCCTGTGCCAGTCTTGAGTCTCATGGAAACAAAAGGAGGCATGTGGATTAACTGTGCCTGCACATCCATCTGTTTGTCCTGACTGCTGCTAGACTGGAAAAGAAATGTTCCTCCCAGTAAATTCTGTTGTAGCAGACACAAGGGACAGTATTCCTTCCATGTATTCTGCATTTGTTGATCCTCCCCAGAGTCTTTGGCCCTCTGCTCCTTGGATGTGGCTTTTGGCTTCCTGCCGTCACAGATCTGCATTTCACACAGCATATCTGACACACACAGTACACCAGGCTCTCAACAACATCTCAGTTGTTTTGCTATCAATACAACATCAGAGGATTTTGTTCCACAAAGCGCACACTGTGTAGGCCAGGGCGCCCTGAGCACTGTAAATGGGGACAGCAGATGCTATAGGCGCACGCCTGGAAAAGACTGTAAATCTGACCTATGTGCTTTCAGTCAAAGTTGAGATGTTCCGACGTGGTCTACGAGTGGCACAGATCGGGGATGTGGCACCTCAGCCTGCAGATGATGCAGTAAAATCTCCCAGAGACTCATAACGCCACCTGGTGGGGGAAAGTTGTAGAGTCAAGCCACCTGTTGATTGCCTAACGCACTTTAGGGAGCGCAACGCCTCGTTCGTGAACTTAATTTTCATATATATTACATTATTCTGGTGCATTATGAAGTTTTAGGCAGGATACATTTATATACGTGGGAAACACACACACATACTGAATGCAAATGAGTGTGTGCATGCTTATAGATACATTTGTGTGTATACATCTGTTTATACATGAGTACCATGTGTATATATGTATATGGTGACGCATATAGGGAGTAAATAAAAAAAACAGATATGTTTATGCATATACACGTTTAAGAATTGTCTTTCAATCTCCCTTCTCAGCTCCACCTCCGACATTCGGATGCTGCTGTCTTATTTCAGGGCAAACTCGTCAGTAGTTTAACAGGTTAGTGCTGCCTCCTAGCGTTGGTTTATATAATTTCATCAAACTTTATAGCAACCTGTGGAATGTGTCATTCTTTTTTTACATATCACACCGACATTCATAGTTTCTATATCCGATAAGCACTATGAACTCGGTTACGATGAGCAGCAATGAGTCGATGTTCAATCACATTTCTATCGCTTTTGCACTGTAAACGTTTTCTACAGTCATAATCGCAGTTAAGAAAAAAGAAAACAAAAGCTTCTCGTAATTTTCGGTATTTCTTCAACAATCGAGATAAATGTCATGACTTCGTGTGATAGAACAGAAAATCTAAAACAAACTCTTACTTTGATAATCCCATCCGGAAGCCCAAACCAGGTAAACACTGATGGTGGCACTGTGCGAGCCCAAACTTTGACGGGATCACGATCCCAGTTTTCCCGATGGCAGCGCTGCAAATCATCTCATGTGTTTATCTTGAGGCTTCGACATGAAATTATCTTTGGCCTTGATTCTGCTGTCGCGCCTTTTTGCTTTTAGCGTTTGTCAAAATGGCACGAGACCCAACGTAGTGATGGTGATGTGCGACGCATTCGTAAGTATCTCTAACTCTGCGTCAAGTCGCTCCGGTTAAGGTAACCGATGGCCTACTATGTTTTACTTTAAATTACTCCGTTTATGGGTACGCTAAAGTTTCATCCAAAACACAAGCGTGTGTTAATCAGTTGTCGTTTAATCATCATTTGATGTCCCATAGTAATTAGCATTGTGATGTTTGTTTTCCATATTTTGTTTGATTTTGTTGTTTTTTTTAGGATGGGAGGTTGACCTACAATAGTGGCAAACATGTTGTGCAGTTGCCATATATAAACTACATGAGAGAGCTTGGAACCACCTTTGTTAATGCCTACACCAACTCACCCATCTGCTGCCCATCAAGGGCTGGTAAGACATCCAACTGACCACCGCCTGACTTGCAGTGAAATGTTTTTATCTTAGCACAATGTATTTTTGCTCTCAGCCATGTGGAGTGGCCAGTTTGTTCACCTCACTCAGTCTTGGAACAACTACAAGTGTTTGAATACTACTGCAACAACATGGATGGACGTACTGGAGCAGAATGGATATCAAACCAAGATGTTGGGCAAGAAGGATTACACCTCAGGCGGTCACTCTCTCAGGTATCATTAATATTTAGGGAGTGTTGCACACAATTTTAGCTCATTTCCTCTTAAGAAGATGTCTTGTGATCATCTGCCGAGTGAGTAATTGTGGTCAAACTCAGCCTGTGCTGCGGTTTTCTGCGTCAGTGAGTAAATTTTTGGTTTCCTGTAAATAACCACCCTGGTTCCGCACTGCAGTCTCGCTTAAAATCATGTGCTTTGGGTCGTTTGTACCATTATTGCAGTAATCGGATGGAGGCCTGGACACGAGATGTTCGGTTCCTCCTGAGCCAAGAGGGTCGGCCAGTCACACAGCTTGTTGGGAACATGTCCACCGTGGAGATCAACACAAAAGACTGGAAGAACACAGCACTGGCTGCCGAGTGGCTCCAGCAGAGAGCTGCATCGCCCCTGCAGCCCTTTGCTCTGTATCTGGGCCTGAACTTGCCCCACACCTATCGAACAGAGTCTCTGGGGCCCGAAGCAGGTGGCTCCACTTTCATGACCTCTCCATATTGGCTTAAAAAGGCAGGGCATATTGTATCTCTTCTCTAGGGAGTATTTTCTGATTCTGTATTTTTTCAGAATCACCGATGATTCTGGCACTGTCATGTCCTCGCAGGTGTCCTCTGACCTCATATCCATTCCTAAGTGGCTCCCCCTGGAGGCCATGCACCCTGTGGACTACTACTCCACATTTACAAAGAACTGCAGTGGTCCTTTCTCCGAGAAAGAGATCAAAACCATTCGGGCCTTTTACTATGCCATGTGTGCAGAAGCAGATGCCATGTTGGGTGAGAGGGCATTTGAAATTTGCAGATATCCAGCTCGTGATTACAGTTTGAGATTATGCTCTGCAGTATGTTCCAGGTTAACAGTGTCTCCCTCTTGTTTTGTTTCCAGGCCAGGTGATTTCTGCTCTAAGAGAGAATGGCCTTCTTGATAATACAGTTGTGATCTTCACCGCTGACCATGGAGAGCTGGCGATGGAGCACCGACAATATTACAAGATGTCCATGTTTGAGGGAAGTTCTCGCGTGCCTCTGCTTTTCATGGGCCCCGGCCTGATGTCTGGCCTGCAGGTCAACCAGCTTGTGTCTTTGGTTGACCTTTATCCCACGATAATGGGTATGAAATTTGGCTCAACCAAAAAATTGCTACTTTGGATAGGCAGAGTTAATTTGTTATTATCAATAATTTTTTGCCCTCATGTCTGCCGTTGTTTTGCAGAGATTGCAGGCATTGCAGGAGTTGGTGACCTTAGCGGACAGTCTCTTCTCCCACTCATATCTAAGTCTGTTCCGCCAAAGCCACATCCAAACTGGGTTCTAAGTGAATATCATGGTTGTAATGCCAACGCCTCCACTTATATGCTGAGAACTGGCAAGTGGAAATACATTGCCTACGCAGATGGCGAAAGTGTTTCCTCACAGCTCTTTGGTGAGGCATCTTTTAATGGAAATATGTCAAACCAAGATATAATAATTGAAATAGAATTCTTATTAATCCCCTTTGTTATGCTTTCTCTCCATTCAACAGATCTGATAAAGGATGGGGAGGAACTTCACAATGTTGTTCTGAGATTCCCAGATATTGCAGCATATCTGGACAAGCTTTTGCGTAGCATACTAAATTATCCTGAAATCTCAAAAACTGTTCACGTCTATAATAAACTAGCCTTTAGTGCCTGGCGCAACAGTGTGGGGAACAACTACAGCCAAATTATTGCAAACCTCAGATGGCATGTCGACTGGCAAAAAGATGTTTTAGGCAATGAGAGAGCCGTAGATCAGTGGCTTCATGGCTCATTGTGACATTTAAAATGAGAAGGGTTAAAAGCACCTTGATTTGCCTGATCTGTTAATGAAATGCAGCTGGAATGTCCTTTGGAAGTCAATAAATGACACCTTTTTAATTTGATGTGAGTCATTTTAACCTTACTACAACTGTCGCCACGCGAACGCTTTATTTTGGAAATCCGGAATCATCGCCACGATTCAGTTTCAACTTCCGGGTTTTCCAGGCGATTCAGCAGAAGTTGTTTGGAAAAGCAGCCGATGGGTTTTTGTTTTGGCTTTTTTGTCAGAGAGTTGCCTGCAACACAACACGCACGACAAGGTAAACATATATGCTACACCTCGGTGTGTGACACCAATGGCTATTGAAACCTCTCATTCATGCAACGGCTCTGAAAATGCTAATGCTAAGTCCTTGCTAACGATCATTCATGGGCAAACTTTTCTTTCACTTGTACGCAGTCGTCATTCAGAAAACAAAATTAACGAATACGGTTGATATCAGTTGAAGTATTAGTCACAGTGTCATTGTTGTATATCCCGTCACAGTTCTCAATACGGTATGTTGTGATGTTGTGGTGATGTGTTCACGTGTTCGCTGGTTGTCTTTAGATGTCAAACAAAGAAGTGAAAGCAGCACTAAAAAGCGCACGAGACGCCATTAAGAATAAGGAGTTTAAAGAGGCCTTAAAACACTGCAAGGTAAGTCGTCTTGCATTTAATTTACATTAACTGTCAAAAGAAAACATTCTACTCCGCCCCTCCGGCTTTCATCTCAGTAGTCGCAACAGTTTTGCTCATGTCCGTGAACGCCTCAGCACATATTCCTCTGCTCTGCAGGCCGTTTTGAAGCTTGAGAAAAATAACTACAATGCCTGGGTGTTCATCGGCCTGGCAGCCAGTGAACTGGAGCAGCCAGAGCAGTCTCAGACTGCCTACAAAAAGGCCCTGGAGTTGGAGCCTGAGCAGCTGCTGGCATGGCAGGTATGTACATTTCAATATGCAGTGCTGTATTTATTGGACCACTGCTGAGGAAACTCCTGGACAAGACAGTTACTGTAGGCAGTTTTATTCCAAGACCATGTTTGTTCAGCGGTGTTGTATTTGGATACCTTTAGGAAGTTAATGAACCTCTCCTCTGTCTGCCTCACACTGAGTTGTGTCAATGATGCCTTTGTGTTTCAGGGTTTAGCAAATCTTTATGAGAAGACCGACCAGTGGGATTTCAAAGCAGAGTTACCAAATGTGTATCAGAAGCTTGTGGATTTTTATTCAAGGTTTGTTTGTAAATTTCACAAGAATCACATTGTATGTGTCACAGACTATGTGCAATATATGATATTTCCAAATTTCTTTTCTTTCAGCTCTGACAAAAACAAATGTTATGAGGTGATCAAGAAGCTGTCTGATATATACCAGTCTGATAAAGAGTATTTAATGGTATGCGTGTTTGAAGGCATCCTTGCTCATAGCAAATTCCCAAAGCTTGACAGAGGTTGGCTGTATGAAACATCTGTGTATGTGTGCGCACAGCTAGCAAAGATTTGGATGCAGCTCATCAAACTGAGGGAGGAAGAAGCTGCAGACAAGACAGAATTGGTGCAACTATGGCAACAGATGACTCACCTCCTCTCAGACTGCATCGACAAGGAGGACCAAGACGCTGAAACTCAACAGCATGTGAGATAAACAACAGCACTTCACACCCATGTCAGACTGAAAACACCCCTTATACTCAGTCTCAGACCTTTACTGTCCTGCAATGGACAACGTGAATACATCTCTCTGATGTGTAGTCCACCCTGACAGCTGTTTTGCCATCTTAGTTAATCACAGCATTTGAGAAGGCCTTGGAACTGGTGGAGCCTGTGCCAGGGGAGGAGCACAGGAAGGTGTCCGCTGACTATGTCAAATGTCTTTCCAAGGTAAGCAGTGCTTCCTTTAGTTGCTGAGTAAGATTCTTGACCACAGAAAATCTTGGCATATTCAAATATGGTCTGAATATTATTCCACTTGAAACTGCTCTCTTTGTAGCTGCCAAACGAAGGAGCCAAGCTGAGGGAGGCCTGTGAGGCTATGCTGTCCCTGTACCCCACTCAGAGCTATCCACTCGAGGTCCTTTGCTCTTTTTATCTCAGAACAGGTAAATATTTCTTCATCACTGATCTCAAACTGGCAAAGCTGAACTGGCGGCTAAATGGCTGAGCTAACGTTGTGTTTCCCTGTAGGGTTTGAGGGTGAGGATGCCGGCAGCTTTTTCTCACAGCTCTTGAAAATGAGCCCCAGCAGTGGATTGGGTCATTTGGGATTGGGGACCAAAGCCTTGCAGGAAGGCAGATATGAAGACGCCATTAAGGACCTCGCACAAGGTTGTTAAGACCTTGCTAGCTATTACCAGTCTATATTTCTTGGTACATACGGTATTTTGAATATTGATATTTGTCAATGCTTATCTCATTAGGGTTGAAGAAGATGGGCTCCTCCACGGGATGGTGTAACTTGGCTCAGGCTCAGCTAAAAATGCACAGATACTCCGACAGTGCTGCATCCTGCTCCCAAGGTAGCTGTTTGTTTACAGAATATTGACTTTGAAGTTTTGATTTTGTCTGTGTCCGCCTGTTAAATGTCTGCTGCTCTTAAATGTCTCGTAGCTCTGGCACTGTGCCAGCCTGCAGACAAGGAGCTGAAGCTCAAGGTCCTCAGACTGAGGCTGGAAGCTTTAGTCAGGAGCGAGGATGTGAAAGCTGCAGACCAGGCTTTGGATGTTCTCCCACAGGTGATTTGACTTAGTCACATACGCAGCAGTGTATTTGTTCAGTCACACACAGCAAGTCAAATTTTTGATTTCGAATTACCTTTTCAATTGAACTTTTTAGCTATTTTGTTGACTTTCAGCTCCCAGATGCTGACAGAGATCCACTCCTGACAGCCTTTAAAGGACACGCATATCTTAATAAAGGACAGAGTGATCGAGCCCTTCAGGTAATGGGCCATTCAGGTATCGACACTTCGTGAGTGACAGAGTGCCAGTTTTGTACCAAGCTGTGTAACTCATCTGGAGAATTCTCTCTAGGTGTCATCAGACCTGCTGGCCTCAAACCCAAACATGGGCCCTGGACTGGCACTGAAAGGACTGGCACACTTGGCCCAAGGTCAGCAGCAGCTGGCAGAGGAGAGGTAAATGAGTTTATGTGTCTTAATGGGTACGTCTGTGTGTATCTCTACTTTTCTGTGTTGATGTTTTCGTTGTGCTCATTTTGCCAGCTTTCTGAAGGCCGCAGACCAGTGCCCAGAATACGCCGAGTATTATTTCTTGTTGGGACGACTCTATTGGGACATGGGACCCGAGACCCGCAAAGACCGGAGCAAAGCCCACACACACTTGCTGAAGGTGAGGACAGAAAGGTCTCTGTGTGAGGATGGCAGTGTGGATTCCAAATCATTGTCTTCTAGTGAGTCGAGGTGATAATTCTTCTTTGTTTGCACATTTCAGGCTGCAAAGTTAGACCCTCGTCTCGGATGTGCTTTCCGCTACCTGGGACATTATTACCGAGAGGTGGCAAATGATCGTGGCCGGGCACGGGGCTGCTACAAGAAGGCCTTTGACCTGGACAACAAGGATGTGGAGTCCGGAGCTGCCACTGTGGATCTCAGCATGGAACTGGAGGACATGGTGAGCAGCGCTTTGGTGGAGTGTGTGTTCTGTGGTTCCTCCGAAGAGTCTTCCCCTTATGCTCCTTTTTCTTTCGTGCCTTGTCAAAGGATGCTGCCTTATCACTACTTCAATCTGTGACCGAGAAAGCCACGCCAGGCTCAGCAAAGTGGGCCTGGATGAGACGGGGCCTCTACAACCTGAAGATAGGACAGCACCAGCAGGCTGTCGCTGAGTAAGAAATGGACGTCTCAAGCATCAGTGGACCCAAGTGGTCGTCGGCAGATGTGACCAGGAGGAGTTATTGTTTTGTCCTGCCAGTCTGCAGGCCGCTCTGAGAGCAGATCCTGAGGACTGGATATGCTGGGAGTGTTTAGGCGAGGCGTACCTGCACAGGAGAAGCTTCACCGCCGCTCTGAAGGCCTTCGGGAAAGCTCAGGAGCTGCAGCCCACCTCAATCTACAGCGTTTACCAGGCAGCGGCCATCAAACAGACGCTCGGGAGGTTCAAAGAAGCAGTAGCAGAATATTTGCAGATTACTGCAAAGCAGGATTATGTGCCTGCACTGAAAGGTAGATATGGGCCTTAACTGATCTTAGATGTAGTGATGAACAAATGTTAAGATGGTTTTGATTTTTTTTTTTTATGTGTTTTCAGGTCTGGGAGAGTGTCAGATCTCTCTGGCGAAAAGCTTGTTGGATGATTGTAGAGATGGAGGAGCCTTGGACCTTCTTCAGCAGGCCGTACAGAACCTCTACAGGTAATCAGTAAAAGCCTTATCTTAAAAAGTTAACACGTGAGCATTAACAGTTAACACAGGTTAACAATGTATTCTTTGGTCCTCTCAGGGCAGTCGAGCTGCGTCCAGACCTCTCCTGTCTGTGGAAACTTCTGGGTGATGCCTGCACCGTCGTGAGCAACGTGTCCCCCAATAAAGTCAGGCTTTCTGTTCCTGCCCAGCTGGCCGGTTCAGCCCGCAACTCCCCAAGCCAGTCTCTCAATCAGGCGCAGACACTCAAAGTTGGAGAGAGGTATGGCCAGCCAGAAATGGAATTTCCCATCAAGGAAAATCAATTTGTGAATTCTATGCGGTGTCTGCCCAGCTTTGTTGTGTGTAGACAGTCGGCATTCAACATTCAGTGCACGTTGTTGTGTGCAGGTGCTACGGCCACGCTCTGAAGCTGATGCCCGAGGCCCCCAGCCTGTGGTACGACCTGGGACTCAACTACACCCGGCAGGCCAGCCTCCTCTGCTCTGCACAGGGCGACCAGAATTCATTACCTGAGCTGCTGGAGAAGGCCCAACAGGCAAGTCACCACTCCATCCGCAGAATTTGCAACATCATTTCACCGGCATAAGTCAGGTCTTTTAAAACCGGACATTTATGTTGCAGTGCTTGAAAAAGGCCGTTATGATGGATGTCGAGAATCACAGCTACTGGAACGCCCTGGGCGTGACTGCCATGAGCAAAGGTACGAATGTCCTCTGATTATAACGTAGATCACTTTTCGTCTCATGAGAGAGTTTTTTGGATATATATCTGCATGTGTTGAAATTCATGTAACCTGGCAGCAAAACTCTTTTCTGATGGTTGTTTTCCCCTTATGCTAGATCTTGAGAACTACGCCCTTGCTCAGCATTGCTTCATTAAATCCATACAAGTCGAGGCCTGCGTATGTATATCGTCCTCTCTGTGTACAAGTGGCTCCGATTTCTTCATACTGTGGCGAAATTTAATCCGACTTGTTTTGAACCACAGAATGTCGTCGCTTGGACAAACCTTGGTACCCTCTACTTGAAAAAGGACAATATAGAGGTAGGGGTACATCCCCTTTTTTATGTTATCTCTTTAAAAAAAATCTAGATTTGACTTTTCGCTAATAGAGGTTCTCCATTCCAAGCTGGCTCATGAAGCTTTCAAGATTGCCCAGTCTTTGGAGCCTCTCTACGTCAACTGCTGGATCGGACAGGTACTGCAGTTTTATGGAGTCTGAATTAGGGGGAGTGCTTTTGGAGTCACTCCACACGTGCACACCACCACTGTAGCGAGGCGGTTAGCATCGACGTCAGTTTATACGCAGGTCAAACTGCAGTGGACATCATAGCGCCATCTCTCTCTCTGTCTCCCCTCTTATCAGGCCCTGATAGCAGAGCGAGTGGGGAGCTACGATACCATGGATCTGTTCAGGCACACCACAGAACTCAGCACGCACGTGCGTGTCCTCCTCCAGTCAACGGGTTCCATGTTTATATTCGCCCCACACGCCAATCTTTATTATCTGTGTGTTTCATCCCGCCGATCTGCAGATGGAGGGGGTCAAAGGTTACGCGTACTGGGTGTGTGCCACCCTGCTGGATAAGACCAACAGAGCCTCCGAGCTGTACCGCTACAACATCGTCCAGATGAACGCCGTCTCCGCCGCTCAGGTGGCGCTGAGCAAGTACACGGGTACGTCGGGCTCAGACGTTCGCACAAGCAAATCCGCCCCAGCGATATCTGGGTCACGTTGACACGCTCTCTCCTCCGTGTGCCTGTAGAGAGGATTCAGTCTGACCCCGTGGCTTACATAATGCTGGGCTACCTGAACGAGCATCTGCAGCTGAAGAGACAGGCCGTCTCTGCTTACCAAAGGTGTGTGTTTCTGTGTGTGTGTGTGCGCCTGATGTGTCTGCGGTCAGTAGATAAACTAATGAATACAAGTGCGGCGATGACACGTGTAGATATTCCTTGGTTAGCTTGCATGCTAAGTTGCAATTGTACCACAATCACATACAAGTTTATTTTTTCCCCATTCTGGCTTCGACTGCAGACATTTATTTTGATCAATGTTTCCACAGAGCTGTTGAGCTGCTCCAGTCTTGCTCCTCATCAGAAGAAGTGGCCTTTGCCCTGGGCAGCTACGGTCGAGCGTTATGGTACAGACCGTCAACACACCTCTACATCTCTGCTACTCTTTTTTCTTAATGTCCTACTGTGTCCCTCGCAGCGCTACAGGCCAGCTGGACGAGGCGGTGCGAGTGTACAGCAGCGCTCCTCATCAGGAGCTGTGTGATCTGGCCGGGCTGGCCTTGGCCTACTGCAGGTCGGGCCTCATCCAAGACAGTATCAACGGCAAGTCGCAAATGTGCTTCATATCTGCTAATTCCTCACCATTAGATGTCAGTTCTCTTTGATGTAACTGCCTCGTGCGTGTCCGTGTCTGCAGCCTACGAGCGTGCCTTGGCTGTGGCCTCCACTGAGCGGGAGAAGGCCTACATCCTCACAGCTCTGGCCCTGCTGCAGCATCGCCAGCGCAACTTGGACGCTGCCAAAACTCTTCTGTTTAAATGGTGATCGCTGCAGTGTAGCGTTTACATGCTGAGATGCTGCTGCTCACTCATAGTTGGACGCTCGACCTCTGATTATTTACATGTCTCCCGTCCGTTTTTCCGTCAGCTCTGTGCTCAAGGAGCCCATTTCGGAGTCTCTGCTGTGTCTCTGCGCTCTGGGCCTCGTCCACGGCGACGCCACCCTGGCTCGCGCCGCCTTGACAGAGCTATTGAAGCTAGACTCTGCCACTGGGGGCACTGTAGAGCAGCGATGTCTGATCACCTGCACCTTGCTGGCGCAGCAGGGCAACCACCAAGCGGTGCAGAGGGAAGCATCCAGAGCTGTGCACAGGTACTGATTCCAGTCCACGTGACTGAGTTTCTTCATTTGTATGCTAATATTAGTATGCTAATATTGTCCTTTTTGCAGTAACCCCGGCAACCCGTCTCTGTGGGCCCTGCTGTCCAGAGTGGTCACACAGTTCTCTCCCAGCAAAGCAAATGTAAGAGAGTCTGCTGCAGTGCTCACACACGATGCTCACTGCTGCCTGTGACACCTAATCGGAGTTCATCTCCTCCTCCCCTCTGTTTGTCCCAGGGTGGTGCAATGGCCGGCCATGTTGCCTGCCTGTCCAGCATGACCCAGGGAAAGGTGAGCGTCTGGCTGCTGGGTACCTTCGGAGAGGCGGCAGCAGCAGGACAAATGTCCCCCAACTTGGCGTGATTTGTTGTCTCGTCCGCAGAGGGCAATGCTGTACAGTGGCGTCAATCAGCTGGCCTGCGGAAGACACTCGGGAGAGGACGTCCACAGGAACGCGCTGAAGACCATGCAGAGAGCCGTCCTGCTCTGCCCAGGTGGAGATGTACACACGCAATTCCCAGATGTAGACAAAGACAGCGTTACTTCCATTTGTTTGGAGTTTGACACACGTCTTTTCCCCTTAGATGATCCAGCGGCGTGGGCGGGGCTAATGGCTGCCTGTCACACAGAGGACACGTCCTGCCTCCTGTCCGGCTCCGCCCCTCGCAGGAAAGGGCTGGAGCAGGTCCTCATGGCGGTGGTGTCCGAGAAGGGTGCGCACGCCTCCCTCTGCACATGCTCAGTTGTGTTCGCCTGTGTGCATGTGTGTGTGTTTTACACTCCTCCCTCGCGTTTCAGTGCACACCATGGAGGAGGTGGAGCGGCCCCTGGGCCAGGCTTTGGAGGCCTGGGTGCTGCCGCAGGCGGTGACAGGACTCACGATGGGGGGCCAGCTGGAGCAGGCTGAGGCCCTGTGCTCACAGGTAGAGAGGGAAAACACACGCAACTGAAACTAACTAATAAAGCCACTAACAAACTAAGAGCTACACATCTGACTTTGTTGCTAGAAAATGTGTTTTCCCATGTGGTTGAAGCTCAGATTCTTCTTGTGCTTGTGTCTCACAGGTGCTCAGCGCCTCCCCGCAGCACCCAGTCGTGACCCTGTTACTGCGGCAGGTGCAGTGCCATCGCCTCCTAGCGGCCAACGGCAGTACTACGTTACCGGACGCCGTGCTGGAGCAGCTGAGCAGCTCTGTGCTGATGAATCCCACCAACCTGGCGGCATGGCACGTAGGTAGACACGCCGGGAACTCAGACAACCCGTCTAACCACAGGAAAATGTAAAATTATTAGGGATGTCCGATATTGGCTTTGTTGCCGATATCCGATATGCCGATATTGTCCGACTCTCAATTTACCGATACCGATAACCGCCGATACCGATATGTGCGCCGGTAAACGGTTCATGAGCGCAAAGGCACTATTTTGGTGAAACGCAAGCATTAATTTATTTTTATCAGTTTTTATTTTATCAGTTTTAAAGCAAAAAAATCCAATACCGATATTAAATTTTTATGCCGACATCAGGCCGTTAATACATCTCTAAAAATTATTCCTCACACAAGTGTGGATTCTGCAGAGGCTGTAGATCAGAATCTGACCCAAAATCGAAAATATGTAAACAATCCCTGCAAATGATATCTGAGTGTTACAACCAGTGTGGGGACAGGCGCCATTATTGTAAAAGGTAAAACACAAATGATACAAATTCAATATTTAGCCCAGATTGTGCACGAAACTCAGGATGGGCTTTTATTATTTTTATGAAGTAACTCCATCACCCCTTAGGTATCATCACCACGCCATTTGTTTATGACAACAAGGTTTGTGTTGCAAGTGTGGGTTTTTTTTTTCACTTTATCACTCATCTCTCTTCCATATTCTCACCTGTCCTCTCTCCCTGTCTCCGCTCCGTCCCCCCTGTCCCAGTGGCTGGCCGAGGTGTATCTCCAGCAGGGCCTCCTGCTGCAGGCGGTGGTGGCGTACCGGCAGTGTCTGCAGCTGTCGGCCCAGCTGGGCCTGCGGGCCTGGCAGGCCGCCTGCTTGCTGCGTCTGGCCCTGCTGGCTCTGCGAGCCTGCGTGGTGAGTGTTTGCACGGGGCGCAACGCAAAGAGGGTGGAGTAAACGAGCGCAGCTGTATATTGTCTCTCTTTCTCGGCAGCTGTGAGCGTTTCTGCAATGTGCAAGATGGTGAAACCTCATCGCGGGCAGTTAAACATCTGCCGCGGGTACTGATGGTAATTTAGCCTGAGGTGCTTTATCTTAGACGCACAGCAGACTCGCACTGCGTTTGCAGCATATTTTTCTCGGAATAAGGATGTGATAGCCTATGTGATTTTGTTTATACTCGTCTTTTTTTTGTAGTTTATCAGAGAGGGCCATCTCAGGTTACCGTAAATTCTGGACTATAGAGCGCACCAGAAAATAAACTGCACCAGCTAAATTCGAAAAGAAAATTAATTGAATATAAGCCACAGGTTTTCATGTTGTAACATGAGATATTTACATAGAAATACAGTGCAGAGAATTTTTTTTTATTGTAATTTTTAAAAAATTGTAATTTAAATTGTAATTTAAAACATGCTTTTTTGTAATTTAATTTAAAACATGCTTTTTTTTCAAACTGTGCCTGAAAACGCCAACACAACACCAACACGACAGCAACATGCTTAGTTAGGAAATCTGCTCTCATATCCCCTGAGAGCCTTTATTGTTTTTTTACAGACCTAATTCTTCCTGCTGCGGCCTCTAACTTCTCACCAATGATTCATTGATGCACTTTAGCGAATAAAAATCTACAAATAAGCTGCTCAGGTGTGTGAGCCACAGGGTTCACAACGTGAGAAAAACGTTGCGGCTTATAATCAGAAATTTATGCTATTTTATTTCATGTCTGTTTGTTTCTCAGGCTGGTGTCCCTGGAAATCAGTGGAAGGACCTTCTGCTGGAGGCCACCACGGAGGTGCTGAAGCTGGGCGCATCCCCGATGGGGCTCCTCTTCCAGGCTCTGCTGCAGTTTGTGACCAAGATGGCTGCCAGGTGAGGGAACCCTGTATGTGGATCTAGATGGCTTTTGTGCGGGGGACAGACCACGACCGCTTCCCATCTTCCTGCTCGTCCTCTCCAGGGAGACGCGTCGCCTGTTGGAGCGGCTGGTCTACTTCTCCACCCAGGAGGTCCCAAAGACGGTAGAGGAGGTGGCCGGCTGGTACCTCCTCAGACACCTGCACGCCAAAAACGACGAGGAGCTGATGGAGGTGAGCGGTCGGAGCTGAAATGCAGACGGCAGCTACGTGTTTTTAGGAAAATTATTCGCGAAAAATCTGATCCTTAAGGCGACATGGATGTAATTTTACCGTATGAAGGCAAATAAGAACCAATTAAGCAGCAATTCTGCCGCTATCTAAGTTGATGCTCTCACACACGTTAAAGTAAATATAATTGTGTTCTTTTTTTTCTTCACAGGTGCTCCTGAAACACGCCAAATCCAAAGGACATCAGAGACTGCTGGACCTTCACTCACTGCTCGTGTCTTCCTCGTCCTGATTGTGTGTCCTCCTCTGCTCTCTGTGGTACCAACACACCCACATCTGATCTCAAACAATGATGACCCTGAATGTAGCATCCAATCAATGAACAGTTTGACTAGTGTTAATAAAGTAACACTGTCTCACTATTTAAGTAACATTGTCTTTCGACTTGTGTATCTTCCTCCTCTTTCAGCTGTGCCCTAATGGATTGGGGTAAGAATTAGGGTCGGTGTTAACCCGAGCGTTAACACGCTGCCCCAGAGAGACCATTTTATCAAGTCTCCCACACAGTCGTAAAACCCTCTGACACAGAATCGTTTTTTAACTGCCACTCGCTAATCCACCACCACAACAACAGCTTGTCAAGATGTTAAGGGAGTTGTTGTTCACATTTTTTGTGTTTCTCAGAGATCACACTGCTCTGACAGGTGGAAGACTCTGTGATCAGTGTAGTAAAAGGGGACAAACGCTCGGGCTCCAATGACATTTTATGACACTTTTACAGTTAAAAAACAATCCTTTAATCAAATCTTTCTTTAATGTTTCCGGAGGAAAAGGTGATCTGAGTTGCGATGCTGCTGCATTTGATGCTTTTGAAGAGTTGTGACAGATGGAGTCTGTGTTGCTACACTTCAGAAGGCACGCCTGACATCCAGGTTTCCTCAGTGTGCAGGTTCGGCGCTCACTGCTGCTGGTGTTGTCTTCACTTTAGCGTGTTGAAAGCCTGGGAAAACAGAGGTTGGGCTGAAATACTGGCTGATATTACTTTGTAACAGATGTTTGCCTGTGGCTCTCTAATGCTACGCTACATAAACAAGCGACGAAGGCTTTGGGAGAAAACAGCAAACAAACCTGCTTGAATCTCTTTGTCTGTGACATTCTGGAAGTTCTGACGGACAGAAGGCAGTGAACTGAGGAGATCCTCCCCAAAGGTAGTCAGAGGGCTTGTGGGGACTTGTGGTAGATTAGAGATGGAGTCTGGCTTGGAGTCCTCCAACAGAGATTTCAGTTCCTCCTCCAACTCGTCTGTGTCGGCATCTACGAAGACAACACAACGTTTTTAAACGGCAACGGCCCAAGCTCAGATTCTCACCGTTCATTAGATGTGAGAACGTACCTGCTGCGGGCAGACCTCCAGACAAAACTTGGCTTATCTCGTCCTGAGTGTCACACAACTGCTCCAACGACAGCAGACACACACGATTAGGATTTGCAGCGTCGCGGTGGACTCACAGAGTTGAGCGGCGCTCGGGATGAAGTTTACCTCTTGGATCTGATCGACCAGGCTCTCGGCTCGCTCCACACTCATGTCCTTCAGGGTGAGTCTCAGGGCGGAGATGCCGCTCTGATACGCCTGGATGACCTGCAACAACATCCCGCCACACACTTGAGATGTTTGACTCTGGGACGAGGTTTTGGCGGTGCTGTGGGTGTGAGAGTGACGCTTCTCTCACTGTCTTGTCGGTGTGCGAATCTGCTATTCTGTCCAGGATTCCTCTGATTGTCTCCAGCTGGCTGAACAGTTTGTCCGCCTTCTTCTCCACCCGTTTGCAGCCTCTCAGACTCCTCAGGGCCTGTGAGATGATGAGAGAAGTAGTAAGGAAAAAATTATGACAACTGCTATTATTGCATAATAGCATAACAGTTGTGGTTTATCATTGTCATCATTATTGACCACAATAATAATAGCAATAATTACAAGTTGCAAAACTACTACTAATAATAATAATTCCTGTTGTTTCTTTAAAGACTATAATCATATTATTGAAAATAACACCACTACCAATAATAAGTATTTGGAAAATTATCTCTTATCATTAATAACAACAATGAAAATTATGATTTGACCATATTAAGTTGATAATAACATTACTATTTGTATTATTATTACCAGCAGTATACTGTTATTGTTGTTATTATACTTGT
>OMPJ01039601.1:56773-78125 GCA_900312935.1 Carapus acus | reverse complement strand
TCAAGTCTCTGCTTCTTTGTTATTCATTGTTATTGTATCATTATATTATGTTATATTATATTATATTATATTATATTATATTATATTATATTATATTATATTATATTATATTATATTATATTATATTATATTATATTATATTATATTTATTCTTAAAAGTCTTTTTAAAGAAAAATTGTAATCCATATTCCAGGTACTCCTCATTGAGCATATTTGTGATATGAGGCAATATTTTTATTTATTCATTTTTTCATTTATTATGAGAAAACTCACTGACCCCACTTGTGAAAGAGTGTAGGTATTTGTAGGTTGTGCATCCAAGAAATTTCTGTTTTCTCTCTGCACTTGAATTTTCTTTTTTTTCTTTTCTTCTTTGGTGGAGTGGGCTGAGAGTGAACTCTTTTTTGGGGGTGGGAGGACGCAAAAAGAACCGCTGGGTTTGGTTGAAGAGTGTCCTGCTCCGATAACGTCTTGTGTCTAATTAACACGCTGACAGCAGCGCCGTCTGGGCAATCGCACACACTTCCAGTTTAATAAAGTGGTTAAGGAAGTAGCTCTGGCCCGGAGGGGACCGCTACAGTCATTTTCTCTCCGTGAGCCCAATGATATGCCAGGAGATGAGGCAAACTGACTGTGACTGTCTCTCCCTCTCTGTCCTTTCATTCTCATAAAAGGAGAATTTTCTTTTCCCATGCCACTGTCATACATCAATACCTCCCCCTCCTGCACCCGCTCTACCTTTTGGGCCCCTGCCGCTTTGCCCGAGATGGAAATGTAATATCACACGCGTTTGTTCCCCTGTTGTCTAAAAATAACACGACAGGAAATGCTGACTTCTTGCTTCCCAGAATGCTTTGGGGTAAACAATGAGACCTTGCCATTGGTGCAGAGTGGCCCCTGGTTTATCACCTGGCAACAGCAAAAAGCAGACACATGTCAAAGTCGGAAACGCGAATAAACGTGACGGAGTGTGTGACTGTGTTTAATTCTCTGCACTCTCACTGATGGAACAATCGACGCAAGGACGTCGTTTCAGTGAAATATAAAAGATTATTTTGAATTAGTAATATAACATCAGCGTTGTTGTTTGAGCTTTTCACCCTTGGCGAGATAATCAGGGTTGATCGAAATTCCTCCGGTCTTAGAGGAAGCTGTCGCACTGGCAACAACACAACAACAACGGTGGCATTTGTTTACATTTCATGTCCACAAACCATTAAAATTTGTCCGGCAACCTGTATGTAATGCAACTTCGCCTTATTTTGAGTTTTTTCCTGTGGACACATTCATTTGTGCGATGTAGCTTCCAAAGTGACTCTACTTGCAGTAAAATGATAAATTGATGAATCAGAGCTTTTATTCTTTCCTTTTTTTTTTCTTTTTTACGTGACAAGGCTGAATTGAGTCCACGGTTCCACACAGTCGCCAGCAAGCGGCATGATCCAACGTGGAGCAGATGGAAACGCTGAGGGCACTCGCACCTTTTTGGCAGTGAGTTGTGGCTGATTCAAGAGTTTTTTCAGCCCCTTCAGCTGATACATAGTGAAGCGCAACGTGCCCGCAAACTCAAAACCTTGTTGGATTATGGGTTCGATTAAAACATTTTAGCGTTTTGTTTGAATGTTTTATTCGAATGAAACATGTCCAATGCTGAGGGACAGCGTCAGAAAACTTCCAACTCTGTGATGATTAGGTAAATAGCTATCATTAAATAGGTTGTTGAAATTTCAATGAATTAGCCCTTTTTTTTTTTCTTCTTTTTTTGATTGGCGGGCTTGTTGCCGTAGCTTTGACCCCATTGCCTCCCTAGCTAGACCAAAGGAGATGGGAATTGAAACTGAAATTTTTTCAGTTTCCTTGCGTGCAGCCTGTTTGATGACAGTCGCTGCCTCGAAAATGCTTTTGGAATAAGTTGGACTGGTGTCTATAGTCACAATGAGCCAATGTTTTCACTCGCCATGCACGGTGGTGATGTGGCATCAAAGAGGACCACGTGTTGAAATGTAGAGATATGATTGGGCCAGAGGCTGCTCATCTTAAAGGAGATCAGAGGTACTTTTTGCGGCTTGAGTAATCCCTCACTATGTTGTGGTTCACCCATCGCGGTCTCAGTACATTGCGGATTTTATAAATGTTCAATGTTAAGTTTTAATGTGGTTTCGGCGGTACGTCACAGGTTTCTGCGGCCGATTGAAATGTAGATTTTCATGAAATTGGATGATTTCTGTTGGAGAAAAATCATTTGTCACCTAAAAAATGATTAATTGAATGATAAAATCAGAAATACAGTACTGTAATGTACTGTACATCAGACGTTAATTTAAAGAAAACACAAAAAAGGGATGTTGTGTAGCGATATTTCAGCTTTTTGTGTCATATTGTGAGCGAAAACCGCCCAAATATCCTGTACACTCTCAACATCCAACAAACCTTACAATACAGTCCTGTGCCCTGATGATACACTTACACCAATTCTTTTGCTAATTGGCGTATATTCACCTATCGTGGGTGGCTCTGGAACGTAACACCCATGATAGGTGAGATGTTACTGTATTCGGATGGATGTTGATCATTTTGGAAGTGCGTATTTGAGCTTGTGTGTCATCTCAGTGAAATTTGCTGTTATTAAAACAAAAATCCTACAGTGCTATGCTCCCCTGCTCCCACTGCTCAGTCTCTGAGCTCAGGTCAGTGCAGCAGTTCTGACTCAATCATCTTGGCTACTCACAGGCTGCACCAGAAAGCTTTCAAAGGGTCTAAGTTTTCCATGCCACCTGACATCAAGAAGTACGAATCTTAAAAACATCGCTGGCTGCAGCACGACACGATTACTCACGTTCCAACAAGCTACACAGGGGAAAATCCCAGAGGTGGACGCGTTAAATTCAAAATGAACACAGCTGAACCTGTGCGTACAAATATTTATCAGAGTTGTTATCTTTGTTTCATGGAGGAGGAGAGGAATTACTCATGGAAGGAGAAAAGTGGGAGAACTTGCTATGAAATATTCATCATAGAATTTGACTAAAGAGACGAGGCACTCCAAACAGGCGTAAACACAAAAGGACGAAGATTTCAAAACGAAATGGAGGTGGCAATTCTGGCCACACGCTCCTTTGGAGTCCTGTGACACTTTAGTCCCCCCCAAAGAATTGATGAGTTTAGATCTGGTTTCATAAGAGCAGCAGTGCGGCTAATCTTCAGCACGGGTAGGTCCGCACATCACCCATTCTTTTTGTGGGGATGTCCCTTTTTTCCCCCCCTTTTTTTTTTGCCCAGAATCCCATTAATATTAAGTATCTGCTGATGTTGCGTCTGATCCAATATTTATGTGGCCTTACATAATACAGACCCACAGGCCGCACTCACCCCTGAAGTGGGTCGCCAGCTAAATCTGCTCAGTCTGTTTAGCTTAGATTAAGAAATATTCCACATCTCAACCCCGCTGCCGCATCGTCGTAGGTCGACTTTTCGTTAGCTGTAGATTTCTCCTTTGGGGGGACTTGGAGGGAGATGCGCGCTTGTACACATGGATCAATTTTTCATGCAAACACAACTCTTGTCTGTTGTCAGTAAATATCAATAATTGAAAAGACTTGCCGCTCAGCTTCCACAAAGGTACAATTTATTAGCAAGCATTGATCATAAAGTCCCACTTGTCATGTATACACACATGTGTGTGCGCACACATAAACATGAACGTTTTCACATCAAAATGACAACAGCCCTCTGTGTTACGCCTGCAGGGAGTTGGAAAAAGCAAAGGCAGCATCCTATCATGTCCCCAAGACGCAATTAAAATCATCGTTTCTTGACTTGCAGTATTGAGCCGTGATGACGATGAGGTGGAGGAGCATGAAGGGATGAAGGCATCTTTTCTGTTATTGTTTAGAATGCGCCAATTGGCCTAGGTGGTGTGCATCTGCGATTCAGCAAACCACAGTGACGTCAGCTCGTAATTATTTTTCTTTATAAAATCAGCATCAGTCAGTTTGTCATTGTCATTTGCGGACATGTTATTTGTCAACAAATAAACTCCAATTGTGGTAAGAACACCAAGATCAGGCATGGGTTAGCTGAGTTGAGCAGCGAGTCTTGATTTTAGTTTTTTTTTTTTTTTTTTTTCGACGACAGCGCTCTGGCACTCTGACTTTAAATCGAGCCCTGTCGCCATGGTAACCGAGGCTCTGCATCTACCGTTGGTACGGACCGGAATGTGCAGGCAGCTTAGACGGAGGCTGAGCAATTAGGCACCGCCCAGTGACCAATCAGCTGCTCCTGGAAAAATTGCATCACCGTCCTTGTTTGATCCCGTTTGGCTGAGTGTGTGTGTATCTGTACATGCTCTCTCCGTAGGGCGGGCCAAGGATAGTTAGATCCCAGCAAAACCCGCCTGATTTCCCCAAGGAGATGCTTGACTAACACTGCTTCCACATAAGGCACAAAGCATTTTTGAGCATCTCTTGGCTGCTTTTCGCTGCGTTTCATCCCGCAGCGGAGGCAGCTCGAAAAGATTAAGGATGAGACTAATAGAGAGGCAGTCAGCCTTCATTCAAGAAAACCACAGGCCACACAAGAAACATTAACAACGGTTAGTGATGTACTGTAGGTCGAATCCAAGTAGATTTAGTCAACGTTCTCTACTCAGCTCACATCTCACACACCCACAACTAACTGCACTATGTCAAGATTTGAAGGCGTAATTATTGTATAAAATACTCTCAACACATCAATGTTTACTTAATGTGAAAGACAAGAGGCAGTATTTGTTGATTTTTCTCAGCCGACTGTCATATTATTGCTGATACTGCCGGTGATTCAGAGTGAAGACGTCAGAGTGCGTCTACCTATCTGTCTTATCGTGGCTATTACCAGTAAATATGCGTAAAGAGGGAATGGAGTGATTGTGGCCATTTTCTCGTTCTCCCCCTTCGTAGCAATCAGTCAGTAAGCGAAAGCCTGTCGCCTCGGTGATTGTAATAGCTCTGAACCTTGATACGGTGGTATGCTATGCAAACCTCTCGACAGCTCTTCGGCAACATTCTCTCCCCTCCGTCCCGAGCGAGGCGCCGGTAGGGAATGCAAATTGGAATCGCCTATTTGACGTCTGTTCAAACACGGCGAGCGGAGGTGCCGAGGGCCTCGCCGACGCGCTGCCTCCATTTGTTGTTGTTGAAGTGTTGCTTCAGTCAACAACCAGACCGGAGCGAGTAAACACGCGGAATCCTCCTCGCTCCTCAACCGGGGGCCCCCCCGCCTCTCAGCCTGCTAGTACCCCACCCCACCACTCCACCATCAGCCCTTGCCATCTTCCTGGCGGCGCGGTAACAGTGAGCGAGGAGAGATGGAGGCCTCCTTCATGGCTCATTGACTTTGTTTTCTCTGGCTAATTTTCCCTCTCTCCTTGCCCACCCGCGACGTATTACCACCTCCTAAATGCAGCGCCGGCACAACGGCAGCCTTTCATCTCGCAACGCCTCCCCTCCTGTTTCCATACATCAGCGTTTCGATGGCGATCTTGACATGCGGCGCCAGTTCCTGGAGAGGTGACGATCAGCAGCCGCCGCCGGCCCCGCCGCATGGAGCGCGATCAGCCGACAAAACCTCGTTTAATTGGCTTCAAGGCATGAAAGAGGTTACGTAATTGGGCCAGGGGAAACTGGGGTGGTCTAGTGGGGCGGGGCAGGAAGCTGGAGCGGACACCTTGCTCTGTGCACTGGGCGAATATTAAACGCCCATTAAAACGCTCGCGAGTGATACATTAGTAATGAGATCCTGAGTGCTTCATAAAGCCCAGAGGAGGATGGGACATATTGAGCGTTCTGTGCAGAGGAAGAGGAAACCGCCAGAAACTACTAGAGCAAAACACATGGCCTATTTATCAAATTAACACCAGAGTGTACGATGAAAGGAGACGCGGGCGAAGGCGCTTTTTGATGAGGCCATTGTTGTATGTGCACCTCATATCAAAATGGACTTTGGATCCCAAGCCGTGGCTTTACATTGCTGACGGCCAAATTATATGGATTGGCTGCAGTAGAGCATAGCCTATCAGCTCCTGGGAGGAATTAATTCTGAGAGAGAGAGAGAGAGAGAGAGAGAGAGAGAGGGGCTGCATTCAGGCCGTGCCGCTGCCGATTGATGGCTGCAGAGGAGCGTCCGCTCTCTGCACGCACCAGTGTTCCGCTTCACTTAAAGAAACAACGTACTGTCCCTGGATGTCGGCGTCTTCTGCCGAAAAGCACATATTTCTGCAGATCCGCTCCTCGTTCACGGCATGACATGTCATTATCAAGATGAAGCACGCGATAAGCTCGCAGAGATCTGTGTGTACATATGTGCATCTGTTTGTGTATGTGCGTTCATGTGTTTGTGTGTGTGTGTGTGTGAGAGTGTTTGTTTGCGTTGCACCCATCTCTGTGGTTTCAGAGCAGTCTGGGCGTGTTGCGTCAGAGTGATGGGCTGTTACGTCTTGTTCTAATCTACGCCAGGCATTAGCATCTAATTAGCTCAAAATGGGTAGAAATGTAAGACAGTTTATTTCATGGACGTTGAGGCAAGTAAACAAAGTGATTCTTGCGAGGGGAGGCACCATGATGAAACTATGGAATCATGGGTAAAAATTGGTCATATATCAACTCAGAGACTGCTACTACTTGCCACGACTGCTACCACCACCACCACTACAACTACTACCACTACGACCACTACCTGTAGTCGTAACTACTACTACTACTATTACTTCTTCTACTCTATTACTACTCCTACTGCAACTGTTATAATACTAACACCGTTATTAATACTCATACTACTGCAGCTATTACCCCCTCTGCTACAACTACAATTTTTACCATTATCACAACTACAACTGTGTACTACAACTATTACAACTACAATCACAACTATCAGTACTACCATGACTTTTCTTCCATTTCCTGGACCGCATTATCAATGGATCAGTAAAGTACCTATCCACAACAACTATTACTACCCCTGCTACAACCTCTACTATTATCACTACAACTACAACTGTTTCTACCACAATGACAACAACAACTTGAACTACTAATGCTACTACAACAGCTATTATTACCATTGGTACAACTACTACTTCTATTACTTCAACTGTTACTACCACTATTACTAATACAATTGCAACTATTATGATTACTACTACTGGAATTGCTACAGCTATTACTACAACTGCTACAAAAACTACTACTCTTACTTCAACTACGACTGTTACTGTCAGGACAATTAGCTGGATATTAAGCCAATCCCTCCCCTCCTTCACAAGTACAAAGAATGGAATAGTCCCATCTGTACTTGTAGGTAGTCTGATGAACAGAGTTTCCAGCATAGAAAGGTGAATCTTTACATAATGTGTGGTAAGTTTGTCTTCCTGGAAGGATTCTTCTCAGGCGTCTGGAGTCTGTATATTTGAAGGAGTAGGTTTCTTTCTTTCTCTGGCCTCTCAAGGTCTGTAATACAATCTTTGGAACAATGTCTGGATCATGTGTTAAACAAAAAGCTTCCTGAGCATGGTAAATTGTCATCAGGCTCCTAGTAAATTATCAATGTTCCCTAAGATAAAGATAAGATGCAGATCTAATCAGGGTCTGAGGGTTTTAAGTGCAGACACTCAACAGCGTTTTTCCTACATTTCCTCCTGTTTATACTTAATTGATGTCAATAAAAATAAAAAGTACACAGGAAAAATGATTAGATAGGTCAAAGACATAAACGTTGTTCCAGGAGATAACAGAGATAAAAGAACAATAACAGTTTGCTCTTCAAAAGTATCAGCCACTTTAACGTTCGTGCCGACTTTCTGTAGTGGAGACATTAAATCTGTATTCAACCGTTATTGTTTCTAACATCTCCATGCCATCAATCAGGAATGTCTCCGGATATTCCTCCTGCAGCAGATGCAGCGGAGTGGCCTTCTTCAATGTGTACCAGTTGATGCGCCTTTTTTTGGGGGGGGGGGTTTAGGATATGCTGAAGCCTCCGCACACCCACAGAAGGGCTATGAACACAGCAATAGAGGTTACTGAGGAAATTAGCCCTCTCCTCCATTCCCCACATTTGCTGTCAAACCAATTCATGATGGGGTGCTTCACCCCGAAATCGGCTGCCATCTTTTCAACAAACACTACAACCCTTTCTAGCGCTCTTGTGACTTTCCTGTCAGGGGAGGTGTTGTTTGGAATGAGCGAGCAGCACTGATTGCCAAACATATGACAAACACCTCCTTTCTCCGCCAGACGCATATTCTAAGTCATTCTGTTGTGGATGGTCATGAGAGATGTGGCCTCCAATTGGTCTGCCCACCCATCACTATTGCTGATTACCAAGGTTTGGATGTTGTAATTCACATAATTTAGATGGTTGACATTTTTGTTCACCGTTACCCAAGGCATGCAGGATTGGAAACCAGCCCAAGAGCAATTTGGTCAGATAGTTATAGCTTGATAGGCTCTCCTCTAGGAATGCCGATTGCATCAAAATAACTTGGTGTATTGTTAGATAGATGAAATGTACTTGCACTGAGGGCAATTGCGTATATCCTGAATGATGGTAAATTAATTCTGTAGCAGTGTGTGAAAGGGGTCCCACGATAGCTACAGCCACAGCAAGTCTGACCAATGTGCAAGTTCCTGTCCAATGTTTCTTCCACAAAACCGCCATAAATCAGCTGATGCCAGAGTAGGCTTTGTGAATCAGGAATCAGGAATCTTTTTATTGTCATCATGGCAATTTACATTGTGTAATGAAATTAAGGGGCAGAGTTCGAGTGCATGTGGATTGAAAGTCGTCTCCACCACTGCCATCACAGATGCCTCCCCATGAAATACAATTACAGTTTTTTAATTTGGGTTTAGATGATTCTTTTTTTCCCCCCTAAAACTCTGTTTTGCTGCGCTTATCCCTCATTGAATCTGTTTGTTTTTATCTAATTAACTGAGGCAGATTTCTCTCCTTCTTTCAGCGTGATAGAGTGTTCACTTCTCCTGAAATAGTGTTCTCCAATTCATATTTTCTCTCTTCCAGTACTGATAGGATAACAATAACCATTGTTATTATTGCCGAGATTACAGGGACAATTTAAGGAGTACTGTCACCTATTTGATTAATTGGGTACCATGGTCTGAAGTTATCCATCAATATCCATCCTATTGTCCCAGCAGGGATTGGTTGCTTCACCAGGTTTGAGACAAGTGCCCCTAAGGGTTACACTTCCCTTTGTAGCTTTACTATCTGTACAGTACAGCTGACGAGTTCCCTATGTCATCCACTTTGCACATTAACAGAGTGTAAGGTGCACCCATGCATTTACGAAGTACTCTCGGTTATTTTTACTGCTGTCGGTGTGATGAGCAGTACTTGGTATGGTCCTCCCACCTCAGGGAATGCCAGTGTTTTCCTATGTGACTCTGTATCCGCATTAAGGAAGGTGGCTGTAGATTAGAAATTTATTTGTGTGTTTAAATCTGTTTCATATATTCTGCTGTACTAATTTCCTGATCAGCCTCAACACTGTGTAGTGGACAAAATTGTGGTAACTGGAATTCTCATCTGTTCATGGATTCAAACCATATTAAACTGGTGCTGTCAGGTTTTATTCTCATGAATGTTAGTGCCAGAGGTAAACAATAATCCCAATTGTCTGAGTTTCATCTACAAGTTACTCAGGCAAACTTTGTAGAGCAATTGGTGTAGCCCTAGGTTGTAAACCTGTCTTGTATAAGTGCATTTATCCCTCCTGTTGAGACATGTGATAAACCATGGCTCAATACTGATGTCCTATGATACAAATTAAGCAGTAAGACCTCTTTAAGGTCAGGGCCAAGGAAAAGATCGTCTCGCAGTGTTGCTCCTTTTTTCTCCTACTTACTTACAAATCCCTTAAAAAGTGTGAGAGGCATCATTTTCAACATCAGTAGTGGAAGCCACATCGTAATTTTTGATGTGTCTTTCAACAAATCCTCCCACCAAGTCGTCCAAACCTCACAGAAAGGCAGTTTTCAACATTTGGTCATATGGTCAGCTGCCTCGCCCTCTGTTGGAGGCTTGAGGCCACTATATTAGTCAAAAATGTTTCTTAGGCGGTGGAAAATCGTCTCGGAATGGCCATCCGCTTTCTGATGAGTTTGACATATCTCTGTCCAGTCTGCTCAGTGGTTCAATTAGTTCTGACAGCGGGTTAGTACATCTTTCTGACGGCTCATCAGAAGGACCCAACGGTCTTGGGGCAGGGGTCGATTTTCTGTATCATTTCTGATCCAGTCACCTCTGACCTTAGCCCAATCACCTTTCAAAGCAGCCATGAGAACACTTCACATTTCACCACCATTTAAATCAGAGGTGTCAAACATATGGCCCCGGCCCGCAAAAGGATTTAATCCAGATGATTTTACAACACAGGTGCAGAAGCCCTTAGAGCGACAGGCGCTTGCTCTGAAGAGCCGAACATGTCCGAGAGCGGTGCTGAACAACTCTCGGAAGACATTGAGAGTCCGGCGCACCCTCACCCCACGTCTCCTTTTAATCTCAGGTCAACTCTGTACAAGGAGAATTACCCATTGTAGGAGAAAATGCCCCACTCACAAAAAGAGGTCTCATACTACAGTTACAACAAATACAATTACTACTATGACGACTACTACTACAACTACTACTACAACCACAACTATTATTACTACAACTATTCAACAGCTATTACAGCAGCTGTGACTATCACTGCTGCAAGTACTATTACTATTACAACCGCTTCAACTGTCACAAGAACAACTACTACTACTATTACTACCCCTACTACAAATATATCTACTACTACTTCAGCAGTCACTGAAACTTACTACTGCCATTGATGCTACTACAACTACTGCTATGAAGACAATGACGACGACTACTACTACTGCTACTATCACTACTACATCTTTTACTACCACAACCAGCCTACTACTAGTACTACTACTTTTGCTACAACTAACTGTTACAACAGCAACTACTAATGCCACTTCACTACCACCACTACATCTAATACTACCACTACATCTATTACTACCACTGCTACAACTACAGATACAACTACTATTGCTATTACTACAACTTCAACAGTTTACTGCAACTGTCACTTCTGTCATTGGTACTGCTACTCCTACTACTGCAACCAGCCAACTACTAGTACTACTGCTTTTGCTACAGCTAAAATTGTTTCCACTGCTGCTAGTACTACTGCAAATACAACCATTACTTCCACCATTACTACTACTGGTAGTACTACTACTACTACTACTACTACTACTACTACAACTACAACTGTTATTACTACCACAACAACAACTATTACAATAACAACAATTCTCACCACCAACATCACTTAAACTCCAACTATTGCTATTCGCACCACTATCATCACTGCTGTAATGCCACAATTGCCCTGCAGTGTATGTCTTTGTCCATCTCTCTGTATTCAAAGAGTAAGACCTGGAAAACAGGCCGCTGATGGTTCGTTGTCAGCAGTTCCACATCTCCAGTTCTGGTTTCCTTTTGTGCCGAGAAGAGCCGTGGTCTCACTTCAGCCGTTAATCTGAGGCTCGCCATCTGCGGCCACCTTGTTTGGCAGATGTTTTTCATCCACGTTATACATCTCGGGGCTCCTGCAGTGAAGACGACTGCGGGCACACGCATGCATGCGCCCCAAAGGCTTTGTTTCTGGTGCGTGCTGATTGGTCCGCCACCTGCTGCATGGGCTCTTTATGTCATTGCATTCATCAACCAGAGAGCTAAGCACCCCTCACAGTCCCTTTACCCGCTCTGCAGTACCGGGCCAGCAAAGGTTGGCCAGGTGATTAACTTTCTTTTACACGGGAAGTAAACTCATGACATTTGAGTTTTAGCACAAAGTTAACTGCGTCGGGATTTTTAATGACAGGGCGAAATACCAGGTGATGAGCATGCTGATGCTAGACAGTGGCAAGGGGAGAGAACCTGTTCATTGTTAGCCGCAGGGGGAGGGAGATCATTGTGGTGGGCGGCCGTCACCATGTCATTCGCTGTCAACCCACGCAAACGAGCACCCGAATAAGCATCGTTGTATCTGGAGCTCGAAGCAGGTGGTCCTTGTGTCGCCTGAGTGTAGTCATTTTACCCTCGCTAGCTTTTATTTCTTCTACAATAGAATCCCAATCCAGCGTTTCTTGCCCATCAATTGACGGCAAACAACAGTGTTTTGGCCCACACAGCTGGGTGGTGGGCATGCTTCAGACTGTTCCGCGAACACACACATGTACACAGGCACACACTCACGTACATAAAACTGCACGTCCTGTCACGCCGAACATTGCACTCTGACCTCTTCCATTTTCTGTTGTTCTACCCTTTCATCCGGTTATTCAGTTCGCTACTTGTTCCCGCCAACTGTCTCTCGCCACCGCCGCTGTGACAAGCGTGGGCAGTATTTAAAATCCACTCCTGGCTCCTCTCTTTGTTACACTCAGCCGCGGCTTGTTATGGATACCCTCTATTTAACCGTAATTTCTAGCAAAAAAAAAAACTAAACTGAACAAAAAAACAGTGTGTTGAACAAAATGAGTACAGACGTCTGTTCTCCTCTCAGCAACTGCAACACCAACGGTCTCGAAGCAGTGCGACAAGGTTTTCGGGAGCAGTGGAGGCGAGTGGGCCACTGCGATGAGTGTCATTGTTTGTTCCCTCCGCCTGTGTATCACAGAGTGTACCCTCATCTCAGCCTGGCATCAAAACAGCTTTTCTTTTTCTTCAACTTACACTTTCCCCTCCAACTACGTTTTTAGGCCCTTTTTTTTCTTTTTCGACAAGACTGCACAAGAAGTTATAGGATATGTGGTGCATTGTCAATGTAAATATCCTGTGAACATAATTTTTAAAAAAATAGTAATTTTTCAAGAAATTGGGTTTAATTTTGGACTTTGACTGGGCTACTTTAACACCTGACTATGTTTTGTTTCATATGTTTTTGATCAATATCCTGCTGCCTGGTGGTCAAGTCCTTTGCAGACTCAAACAGGTTCTCTCCCAAGATTACCCTCTATTTGGCTCTATCCATCTCTCCATCAATTCCCACCATCTTCCCTGTCCCTGCTGAAGAGAGGCACCAACAGAGCATTATGCTCCAAACACTATATTTGACAGTGGGAGGGATGGTGTGATCAGAGTGATGTGCAGTGTTAGTTTTATGCCTCACACAATGATTTGCATTTTGACCAAAAAGTTCAATTTTGGTCTCATCTGACCAAATATCTTTTTTTTCACACGGTTGCTGTGTACCTTACATGGCCTCCGGCAAACTGCAATCTTGTGATTTTCTTTGAACAATGGCTTTCATCTTTCCAGTCTTCCATAAATGATAGGAGCGGTGCACAACTTATTGTCGTTCTGTGGACATTCTTGCACCTGAGCTGTGGATCTCTGCAGTTCGTCCAGAGTCACCATTAGCCTCCTGACTGCATCTGTGATCTGTGCTCTCCTTGGTTGGCCTGTAAGTTTAGGTGGACAGCCTTGTCATGGTGGATTTAACGTTATGCCATACTGTCTCCTCTCAGGATGATGCATTGAACAGTCCTCTGTGAGGTGTACCAAACTTGGGAAATGTTCTTATAACCTACGCCCAATTCAAACTTCTATCCCTTACCTGACTGGTGTGTTCCTTGGACTTCATGATGCTGTTTGCAACAGAGCAGCTGTATTTGTACTGAGATAACGTAACATACAGGTGGACTCTTTTTAGTCATAATGTAAACATTTGATTGAAAATTAAGCAAATAAGGAAATGTTTCAAGGGCTTGAATACCTTTGCCAGCTACTGTATTATATATGTTCATACATACATACATACATAGATACATACATACATACATACATACATACATACATACATACATACATACATACATACGTACATACATACATACCCACGTTTGTGTGTATGTATGTATCATATATCATATATCATCATATATCTTATATATCATATTATATTTATGAGATTTTGTATCATTGCATATATTTAGTGGTATACTATAGTGGAGTTGCACAGTACATAATTATACTGTACAGTACACAACTGTACTGTACTGTACATGATTTCAGAAATTACAAAATTATGTATGATTGAAATACTAGTACAAAGGACTGTATCATAAAGGATTATATCTATATGTCTCTTCATTAATTTCCCAAGGGGTACCTTCCCAAAAGGATCAATGAAGTATCTTATCTCTCTCTCTCTCCCTCTCTCTCTCTCTGTGTGTTTCTGTCTGTCTCTCTGTCTCTCCCTCACTCCCTCATCCCCTCCCTGTGCCCCTGAACCCTCCCCGAGACACTTAACAGCTAGCTGCCTCCGAGGCAATTTATGGACAACAATGAAGATCCAGCTAACAACTAATCCCCACCCAAGTGGGTGTGGCACTTAGTCCCGCAGGTGGTCCTCAACATCGGAAAATAAAACACCTTTTTAAAAACAGTTTTTGCAATTTGTACCCCAATTCCATATGTCTATGCCAGGGGTTGGAAACATTAAACGCTGAAAGAGCCATATTTGACCAAAAAAACAAAACTGTCTGGAGCTGCAAAAAATTGAAAGCCTCAAATGAACCTTATATAATGAAGGTGGCAGACACTGTAAGTGTCTATTTCAACGTTAAGAATGTTTGTGTCATGTTTGTCCACCAACAGAAACCATATTAAAACAAAACATAGATTTCCCCTCCCTTCTTTTTCCATTCTCATATAGTTTTGAAAGCGCTCCAGGGAGCCACCAGGGCAGCGCTAAAAATCCGTATACGGCTCTAGTCCCGCGGTTTGCACACCCCTGGTTACATTCTAAGCTTCGTCTTCAAAGGCTAAGACAAAGCAGATGCCGCCTACATGCATGAGCGGACACGGATGCTTCTGATGGGGGCACGCAGCCCAAGTGTGTTAGTGGTTCCAGTCCTACTTTCCTTATGGCTCTCTTGAAAACTATTTCGCCCTCGCATTACTTACAAAGATCTTCCTGGCGGTGAAGTTTGACCACAGCATGCGGCAACTTCCGTTATTGGAGCTGCTGCTGCTGATCTGTAATTTACATCCAACAGTGACCAGATTGGTGGAAAGGGGTTGACAATGTGGCTAAGGGGGTTCGCTTTATATGTGTTTTTGTACCACCGCGTCTCGTCTGTTTCCGAAACCCAAAATTAATGCGGTGAGAGGTGCCGGTGTGTGCGTGCATGCGTGTGTGTGGTTTTTCGCCAGCCTCTGTTGTGCTCTAACAGGATTACGGACGGCTACACAATGTCCCCTTTCTTAAGCCGCGTCGCCTTCCTGTCTGTCAATAGCAAGATCTGAAAGAGCTGAAAATGTGGTATATGCTGAGATTTTCCAACACGTTACGGCGTTTTGCTGTGGTTCCGTCTGTCTTTTTCAGATGTTTACCCTAAATAGCCTCTCCACTTCAGTTTCTCGTTGTAGCTTCCGGACGTCCCCCTGCCAGGATCAATTAGTCTTTATAGTCTCAGCCTCATAGATTGATACCAGACAAGTGTAATCACCACTCACGCTCATTAAAAATTAAGCTTCATCATATTTAGTATACAAGAACACAGCTGCTCACAAGGAGACTGGGTTATGGGGAGTGGCCCCTGTGCTGTGTGTGACCAACACAAGGCCCTCAAATTGTTCAGTTTCAGATTGATGATGCAATTGTGCTGATTCGGTAGATTTATAAAGCGTAATATGGCTAAGTGGTCTTTTATTAGGCTGTCAGTGTTTGTTTCCATTAAGTTTGCCAGCAGGTCAGAACTGAGTCTTTATTTATTAGAATAGAATAAAATAGAGTGCTTTTATTGTAATTTTGCAACATAACAAGAGAATTATGGAATCAGGAATCGGAAATCATTTATTGTCATTACAGCAATTGAATTGTGTAATGAAATTGTGGCACAACGAAATTAAGGCACAGCTCCAGTTCAGAGGTTAAAGTGATCAAGTGTACCTTTCGCAATTCTCATTAGAAAAATCAGTCATGTAATAGTAAAAGTTAATGAGAAGCAGACAGTGTTCAGGAGTTGATCATTTGGTGATTTCAGTCGGACTTTCATTCCTAAGTTAACATTATAAGAAACAAATGATCAAAAATGTATAATTTCGTCCCAGCCAAGCACCCTTAGTTCACTCTTGAAATTACCGTTGATGCCCGTAGTGGATTTGACCACAGCATTTTTGAAGCAGACATGAAGTGGGTCTACATTGCACCTACTTTGAAAGAATCAATACATTAACCCATACCTAACCATACTTTCAAAATATATTATTTTTTAGGTTTATATATATTTTTTGTTTTGTGGTCATTTGATTCTTAAGCCATGTATTATACTGTAGTAAGAAATGCTGTACAGTGTTAACATGGACTAATGTGGGATCGGAAGTGCGCGAGAAGGATGTGATAAATTGTGATTAGCCAGAGATTAATCGCACTTAAAAATAATGATTTGACAGCCCAATTAATTATGTAGGTTGGGACAGGTGGGGGGGAGGGGTCCACTTGTGTGGACTTACCCAGTATTCATGGGTCACCGGTTTCAATGTCACCATGGCAGATGGGGCATCACAGTCATCAGCCGCTCCTCTATGAGCAAAGCCTGCCCCGCGATCACACCTCCGCCCATAAAACGAGGCGGCGCATTGCCAGACGGCGGCGGTGGGTGGGGGTAGTTATGGGGAGTGAGGAGGGGTCACAGTACCGAGCAGCAAGGGAGTCTGTGTTTTCATTCCTGTCCGTATGTGCCCCGGTGACGCATCGTTGATGAATACGTCTGTGCCGGGAAAGCGCCGCGCCCGTGAGAAGCGACCGACTATCACCAAAGCACAACCATCACTCACCCGCAACGGTTTCGTCCATCAGGTTTAATATTTTGAAATGTCCTTTGAGAGAGGCCACGGAGGAGAATGAAGAAGTATATTTCCCGAGAAGCAATATGTTTTACAAGCTCTTAAATGGCCCAATGTGACAGCAGAAATCATCAACATTAATCATTCAGGCGCCGCTGCTAGACGCTTGTAAACACTGATATCCCTGTGTTAGCTTCTCAGACGCTTAGCAATTATCCCGTCGTATTTATTTATTTTACCTCCACTTACGTCTGGAAAAATGGATTACTTAAAAGCGCACAACATGATATGTCATCCAACCATAACAAATCCAAGTCAAAATCTCACTAGACAGATTCGTGACTTGAGGTAAAGCTACAGCATTGTTCCAACCATGGTCTGGCAAGGTGGTCATGTATGATGCAAACGCACACAAACACGTGTACCCGCGTACACACAGACACGCGGGCACATGGGTTGGAGACACAACAAATGCTGCCAAACAGCAGGTGCCGGCTTGTTAAACAGTCCCACGATTTGGCTGCAGCCTGACGACCAGACTCTCCCTGTCGGCCCAAACAGGATTTTGCTGGGCCGCACCGGGCGCCAAAAAAACCCGCTGCCAGGCCCTGGCAATGCCCCACAGATTGTCCGCCTATCAGATCCATCACAGACAGAAATACTCCCAATTTACAGGTGCGTCGCAAAGTAATTACACAAAGTCCAAAACTGAATAGAAATGACTCATTTCACAACACATCAGTGAGGACTAATAAACATTTATTATTCTAAAGCAAATCTGAATGGAATCGCTTTCCAGTATGAGCTGCAGGTGTGTAAAATTATTCAACTCAACTTTTTTTCGAAAGCATCAACCGAAATGCTGTGCACATACAGGAGAATGAAAAGCTCATAAAATTGAAATCACAGTGATTGTGAGTAGTTTGAACCGTTTATTACCTGCACTTTGGATGTTTTACTGACACTGACTTAATAAGTACCGCAGCTGCATCTCAAATTGTTGAAACTGTTGAAAAACTGGAGCACTTCCGTGCCACAAAATGGAACATGAGGAGCCCAACCAGGAACTGAAAGCATTCTGGAAGGTTGACTTCTCTGAGTATGAATCTGCGTTTTGAATTATTCTGATTTCTTTTGATATTTTCAGACCTTGGATTGTTTTGAATCTAATCAGCTCTAACGTTTCATTATTGCTGACGCCAGCAAAACATTGACAAGGTTTCACTTTGTGTGAACTCAGTGGCGTATATGCAGTTTTTAATTTTCTCATCAAATTATGTCAAGATATGAAGGATGAGCTGCCCCTTCGTTTTACAACATCACACTTTTACCCCAGCAGTCATAATTGGTGCAAGTCAAACTAGTCAAACAAATGTTGGCCCGTCCAATGCTGCATTGACAATGGTAGATATATTCAGAAATATAACACTCGCTTCGTGCTGCAGTTACGCAACACTCGATCATCTCATGGGTGTGTGGGCGATGTGCACGAGGCTCTCTTGTAACTCTGCAAAGGACAAATATCTGCGCTGTCCATCCTTCCGATGAAAAGCTCCTCCCACAGGGAACGCCGGAGAACAACCGTCCCCCCTCCTTGTTTCCGCTCGTGTCGCAGCGATTGGATCGTAGTTGCGTCCGTCCGCCGGGACCCGACGGTCTGAAAAGCGTGTAATTTGGCTCCCGCTGCTCCACCGAGTGTGTGCCAGTGTGTGACTGATGCCTCCACCTGTGGTTATTTCGGTGGAGGTCATTGGCGAGGGCATTTGGGGGAGGGGGCGGGGGTACCAGGGCTTTGGCATCGTCCTTGCTGGGTTCTATTAATGGGACTTGTATTTGGGATTAATCATGGTACCCTTGGCGTTTGTCTCTTTCTCACTTGTCTGCTGTCTTTTGTCTCACTATTATCCCGATTCTTAGCAGCAATCCAATTAGAGCGCTACGCTAAGAGTTTGGGCCTCTCAGTGATCCTCCACGGCTTTGTTTTGTGGCTCAATATGTTGAAAATACATATTAATTGCTCTGCCCTGTTGAATGAACTTGTATTTAAAAGAAATAATGTCAACCTTAAAAAGAAAAAAAGATCAAAGTCACACAAAATGGAATTTTTGAAAAAATACAGTGTGTGTACACAATTTTCCAATATGTCCTCCTTTGTCATTTCTGTGGTTGTTTTTTTTTTCATTTTTTGTGGGTTTTTTTTTTGTGGCAAATGTTGCAGATGCTGTTACCAAATACTGAAGCTGATACATAGAAGTGGAGTGTGACCCCCCTTCCCTCTCTCTCTCTCTCTCTCTCTCTCTCCCCCTTGTGCTCTCTCTCTTTCTGTCTCTGTCCCTGTCTTTCTCTTTCTGTCGCCCTTTTCTCTCTGCCTCTCTCTCCTCCCTCTCCCTCTCTCTCTCTCTCTCTCTCGCTCTGTCTCTCTCTGTCTATCTCTCTTTCTCACTGTCTCTCTCTTTCTCTTTGTGTTTGTTTTTGAGAATCCCACTTGGTAAACGTCGGTCTCACCATGGCTGCCGTTTCTCCTTCGCCTCAGACAACAGCGTCATACCCACATTTATGTTTTCGCATCTGCCCACTGAGCATCCCAGGGGGGGTCGATCACATCTTCTCTCTTAAGCCCACGACCAACACCGCCATCTAGGTCAATTTTCACCATCGGTCCCTCTGATCTTTCCTTCTATTGACGTCTCCCGCCAGTGGTCGGGGCAAAAATCGATAAAATATGCATCAGAAACAGGCCGAGGTCCGCCTTCATCTGCCGCCTGCTCACAGGAGGACAGAAGCAAACCGAACTGTTTGCACACATCCATACAAGTGTGTGTTTGTGTTATTACTGGGTGTGGCAATGTTGATGTGTCCTTGAGCAAGACACCGGGTCTCCACTCCTTTTGTGTCTAAATGAGTCCCCCACTGCTTCTCATAATTGGAAAATAATCCCCCAGGGATTAATAAGGCACAGTTTGAATTTGATTACAGAGGAAAACATAAACAAATCAATAAAAAAAAGAAGAAAAGAGAAACAAACCTAGCAAAAGAGGGGAACTGATGGACTCGCCCATGCTGGTCTCTTTGCCCGAGTAAGTGCTCGGTATGGTCCACAACAGGAGAAATGGATGGGCGAGCGCAGCGACCGCCAATCTGCAGATGCAGGAGCAACTCACTCATGCATATTAAACACACACACACACACACACACGCGCGCACGTACACACACTTACCACCTGCTCGTCGTACATCACGCTCTTGATTAAAATTCCCGCGAGGGGAAGAGTGGCCGCGTGCCGACGGGAGAGGTGTTCGTCTCTGCAGGGTCCACGTCAGCGAATCATTCTTCTCCCTTTTCGTCGCTCCCTCGCTCCTGCCTGGGGTGTGATGGCGGGAGGGGTGTGGGGGTGTAGCTAGAGGCACTATGACGCTGTCGACGTGGAGGAGTTTCCCCTGGAGGAATGGGGAGGAAGTGACAGGTAGAGGGAGGAACATGGCAGAGGCGGAATAGGCTGGGTAAAGGTGCGACGTTGAGATATGAAAAGCTCTTATGGAATTCCGTTATCTCCTCGCATCCGGCCGCTCAGCCCGCATTGTGAAGGAGAGATGGCCGAGCAAATCATCGCCCCATCACGGCCATTCCCCCACCCCCCTCGTCTTTACGGCCCTACCGAGGCAAATGAGTGCTTCCTCTCCCGCCGCCAGATCCGCCCTTAGTTTCATTACTGCTCGATCATCTTGCCTCTGTGAAACAAAAGAAAAAGAAAAGGGAGGGGAAAAAACGGAAAAAGGCTACAGGAGGCGGAAAGAAACGGGGCCTGACTCGTATTTGTTTGTCAGCCATGAGGAGCCGAGCAGCTCAGCCTAGACAAATCATCGGCAAGAGTAAGTCAGATTTGTATGGTGCTCAGGCCAGAATCAGATGTGCAGGCACACATAGTCACATACACACACACACACACACATACACACACACACACACTTGAACAGTTTGTGGCCACGTTGAACCAATTTTCATCATCAGATTCCACTAAACCAATGTTGCCCCAACACTCAAATTCATCTGTCCTTTGCAAATGGGACACTGCCAACATTTGTCATGCACTTTTAATTTGATTTATTGTATGCACTTATTATAGATATTATGTATATAGATTATTATAGATACAGGCTGTTCAGGACCCATATTTAATCCACTCATAGTTATTAAATGCTATTATTTATGTATGTATGTATGTATGTATGTATGTATGTATGTATGTATGTATGTATGTATGTATGTATGTATGTATGTATATATTTATTATTATTACTATTATTATTATTATTATTATTATTATTATTATTATTATTATTATTATTATCATTATTATTATTATTATTATCATTATTGTTATTATTATTATTGATAATTTTTCGTATATTTCTGAGCAGTGACATGTTACAGACTCTC
>OMPJ01039601.1:28041-56753 GCA_900312935.1 Carapus acus | reverse complement strand
TTATTTTAAAACAGTTATCACCACAATACATAGTTATTGTTATTACCATAATACAGTATGCAGTGGAACCCCGAGATACGAAAGTCCCACCATACAAACAATTAATTGTACGAAACGGCATTCGAAGAATTTTCCGACTCATAATACGAGAAATGACTCACGATGTGAAAAGAAACGAAACGAGATTGCAATCAGCAAAAACTTTTAAATTAGCATGCCGGTGCACTTATGTTGGACTGTATACTCCATGATGCCACATTCAAGGCTACTCGTAACTGGTAATTTTCCAGTTAAATGTGGGCGGGGCTACAGCCAAACCCGTGAACTAATGACTTTGAAGTCGATTGTACTCAAGTACTCCAACTTCTGCGTTGGACGTTACACAGTGTATTTTTTGTACTCAAAATGATGAACCAACAGCAGACAGTGGTGCCTGGAACCATTTGAAGTCATGACTCATGCATCTCATACTGAATCTCCACCGATGTGAGTTGCCTCCATCAGATCCTGTTCTGATATTGGTTTCGCACTGTGTACCTGCCGGCATCATTTGGCCAGTTCGTTTTGACGCGCTAATATCCACTTCATTTACAGGTATTAAAGGTTTAATTTTCCATATTTCCATATTTGCAGGTATTAAAGGTTTATTCAGCCATATATCATTCTTGTTTTGCCGTTATCATTAAATTGAAATTGTTTTTTTCTGAGGGCTTGGCACGAATTAGCTATTTTACATAAAAAACTTGATTCAAAATACAAAAGAATCATTATACGAAGGCCACTCCGGAACAAATTAATTTTGTATCCTGAGGTATCACTGTATATCCATGATCCATCCACTTCCATGATGGAGATCCACGTTTTGTTGTGAAACCTGCTCCAGCACGTCTGCTCTGTGGTCTTAAGTCCAGATAAGGATCAAAAGTCCAAACCAAGCACATCAAATGATGTCAAAGAAAGATGGAGACAGAAATTTGCATGCAGACAGACCACAGCACCATGAGAGGTGCTAAATTACACGTTGTCATCGTTGATAATGACCAGCAGCAGTTACATAATTTTAGCCTCTTTGCATCATAAAATTTGACAATTACCAATCAAATTACAAACTGTGCGCCGGCAAATTAGCGTTGCAAATGAATTTTAAAGGATGCAAATGCAAATGCAAAAAAAAATCTAATTGTGAATCACTTGAGCGAGAAGTTAGTACAGTGGTTTTATTACTTTCCACTGAATTCGAAAAAAGGTGTCAGACCTACAATGAGGTGAGTCTTATGGGAATGTTGGTGTCCATTTGTCTTGTCTAATTTTCATTGCTGGGTCTGTTGTCGTGCAATGGCATTTTCACATGTTCGTGTGTGTGTGTGAGGCTGTGAGTGTGGGTGTGTGTACACATGTGCACTTTGGGCCTCACTGACATTTTCCGACAGAATCTCTCTCGCCTCAAATGAGTAACTGCTGGCAGTTGAGCGATCAACTCTGACAACCTCGGCAGGCTTGTTTTTATTGTTTGTTCCTAATTTTTATCAACACCTCGCCAACCCTGAGGCCAGTAGCGGGATCGATCATTATTTGACAGGCATTCGGCTGCCCTGTAAGGTGGAATTGGAGCAGTTAGCGGTTTGATGTCTTACCCAAGGACACTTCAACGTTGCAGCAACCTTCTGTTCTACCAAGTTTTTTAGTGCAAGGGGTCCCCGACCTACATTGCAGTTCCCTTCCCATGGTGCAACGGAAATCAGATTTTGATGGAAGTTGGAAGTAACTGGCATTGATTGTTAGACGGAATTAACTACCTAAACCAAGCATTTCACCTTTTCAGAACGCTTCATGATGTCCACTTTAGTTTATTAACTGATGACTGGAGGTGACGCTGTCTTCCTCGGCTACAGACGCATGAGGCTGTTTTCATTTGCACCCTATTCATCCACCAAAAGTAGTACCTTTCGTACAGGTATCTATAGTCATTTTTACGTTTGTCACTGACATGTAGTTATTTTATTTTTATACATGTTGGCCATTTCATATTAATTCGAAGCTAACTTATCTTTTTATCATCGTTCTTTATGTATTATTTAGTACTTCTCTTTAATTTTACCAGTTTTATTCCGTTACTGTGTTTCTAACACAGTGACATAACCACGAGAATGACGTAGGTTGGGTATGTCGTATCTTGGGGACTCCTAGTATTACTACTGCTACCAGATGGCTACAACCAGGGACCCATGTGATTTATTGAACCTCCGAAGTCAGTATTGTGCTGAAAATACAGACTTACGAGACCAATTTCTCAAAATTTTATCATAAAAGTGTTAGAAGTCAAACAGACATTCCAGGGATTCATCAACAACACAATAACAAACACTGCAGGAAGGGTCTCTGACCAGCACCAACAGGTCTTGGGGGCGGTAGTGGGGTGAAGGACAGGAGAGAGCAACTGTGACAAATATCCCGACGAGTTGTCCATCACAGGGTTATCATGGCAACCAAGGCCGTACGATGTTTAGCCAGACCCACGGGCGGGAGACTGTCACCTTTAACCACCTGTGCCACGGGTCAAATAGCATTTGTTTGCGTCATGTCAGGGACAAAGGGAGATGGAGGAAGGCGGGGGTAAGGGTCTCTCAAGGTTTGGTATCGACATGCTCTATGTGTGTGCATACATGTGTGTGTGCGTGTTAGTGTGTACGTGGAGCACAGATTGCACAAGGTTATGCCCCATGTGGCTGCGGTACCAGGGGTTTACGTGCTGCCTTCACAGCTTGGCTCTAATCGGACCTTTGGACCGCCGCTTCTTCCCTGAGAGTGTCACGGTCTCCCGCCCCGAAGCTTTAAAGCTCTCCCACCTGTGCCACATTCCGTGATACTCGTTTATCGATGAAACCTGGAAAGCTTTGAGCTGCGACGCAGATGGCTACCATCAAAGTGGATTAGGTGGCAGACTTACTTCTCGGCAAGTTTCTTTTGGACTTTTGGACAGCCGCCGTGAACGTCTGTTACATCTGCTCACGCAAACAATTTTTTTTCCAAATCTAAACAGATCGTGGTGGCAGACCAGTCGTCTCGAGGTGCGCGCTTGTGTTCGTGTGTGTGTCTGCATCGCTTGAGACAACTCAGGGTTTTAGTTATTTATAAACCGACGTGACAGATGGTGTCGTCGAGGCCAGAATGGTACCAGTTCACACCGCGCAGTGTATTTCAATGAATGCAGCCTCTCTCTCCATAAGCCAGCATTGCATGATGGGTAAGCAATCAGCGGGCTCTCAGAGGACTTCTGCGTTCGCGTAGTGAGGCCCTCTCTCTCTCTCTCTCTCTCCCTTTCTCTCTCTCTCTCTCTCTCTCTTTGAAGTGTGCTGCAGTAAACACCGTTCTTCCCCGACTGCCGTCTCCGGGGGATGAAGCTCAGCACAAGAACACTAATGAGCACATTAGAAGGAAGCCATGGAAGGAAAGTGCTACCGTTGTAAATGGAGTTGTCCCGATACTGTATGCGTCCGCCCGGTGTCTGTGTGTGTGAGCGCGTTTGCAAAAGCATGCATGGCGTGCACCCAGACTGCACGAGGGCCTCCGTAGTTACATTTCCACACCCATCCATTCCCCACCCCCCATCTCTCCTTTTGTCAATCTTTCCCCCGAAGTTGCAGCTGCAATGTAAGATTCTCCAAATTGGATATGCAGTGGCCCGATTTTAATCTAACCACTGGTTTTAGCCTCAATGTAATTACACGGAATGGAGCGTGTGGCGGTGGTATGCCTTGAAGAGCAAGGGGCGGGGTGGCGTAGGGCGGGAGGAGAGGAAGAGGTAGGTGATGAGTTGTAGGAACACAGAGGAAATGAAATGTATTCTAGTTACATGGAGATGAAGATTGGCAGTCAGTATTTACTCTTTGGCTGTGATGAATAACGGTAGTAACACTGTGTATGAGATTGTTACGCTAGATTGTTGATTATTATGTTTGATTTAATTGAAATACCTTTAGATAGACTGATAGATAGGTAGGTGGGCGGCTAGATTAATGGGTATATGAATAGACAAATGAACAATAGACGGATCGATGATGGATATCTATTAGATATGTGGATACTGTGTATAAGTACATAATAAAAACATTTGCAAAAGTAGAACAAACGAATTGTTTGCTATTGCTAGCCTGATTTGGTGACAGCACAATGTCATGAAGACATTTCTGTTCTTTTTTCTCTGCGAATAATAGTAATTATAATAAAAGTCCCCGAAAGTCAGCAAAATGGCCGTCGCGTTTACATCCTAACCTGGAGGAGCTTCGATCTCCCTCTGTGTACACCTTCTCCTCTATTTTGTGCCTGCCCATTCCGCTTGATCCCGGCAAGTTGCTCAAGGAATTTAGTGTACCATTGCCTTTGTGGTTTATAGGACGGAGGAGCGGGAGGTACGGAGGGGGAGAGAGAGAGAGAGAGGTATAGAAATTATTTTGATTTGAGTTCGAGATGAATCACGCTCCACCTGCTGTTGTCATTCATTAGCACTTTCCACACGTGTCGCTCATGTCACGTGGTGAACGTGACAGCCTGATTCAGGGTTTTCCCGCTGGTCCCGCCGGTGCACATGCGTGCGTGCGTGACGGATTTTTCAAAACGCAGAAGGCTCAGATGTTGACGAATGGAGCCGGCTGCCAACTTATGTGAGTCGGAGTTCTGACAATTACTCAAGGCGAGAGGCAATCAGCGTGCGACAATGGGGTTACTGGGCGGTCCTCCACAAAGACTCTCGGCAGATAGTTTCAGATTGAGGACGCGTAAATGACAGGAATCTATCACATCTGAGATCAAACTCCTGCCATGATGGTCGAACGTGGACGAACTGATTACACCATTGAATCGTAGCATCGGACGAAGGGAGGATTTATTTAAGGCAACAAAAAAAAAGCTGCTTATCAACATGCATCCGATCCGCTGCGTGAACACAGGCCTGGGTTGTGTGTCAGATATCTTTCCGTTCCTTGCCTGTCACCATGATGAAAAGGCGACCCGGCGCACACCGACAGCTCTGAATCGCTCAGGGCCAAATGGTACTGAAGATGAGCCGTTCCTTGATGTGGTCAGCTCGGGATAAAGGGTTGGGGAGAGGTTATCCTACACGGCCCCCAGAGGACTTTTCTTTTCTTTCGAGATGTTTGAGAGGTAAAGGCTGTGCGGTTCTCTGTCGTAGATTTTGCGTAATCTGGACGTCAGAGATTTCATAGCATAGCGACAAAGCGGCTGTGTCGGAGGCTAAGCTACGCAGACCTTTGCTAATCGGTGAGGCTCCGAGGGCGCGGTTGTGTTCAGCTGAGAGACAATTGAACACGGCTCTGCGTTTTAACAAGTGTCGGCTATTAGTGCTGCAAATTTAGCCACCAATTTCTGATCCCTGTGGGCTGTCAGCCGTTGCTGTGTCTTTTACTGCACAATCGCTCACACACACAGCCAAATGTTACCAGATGATATCGTCCCTCGCTTTCCAAAGCTGAACAAACAAACAAACGTCTTCAGACCAACAAGTTGGTTGATCTCCGCAGCAATCCTCTTTGAGAAAGCGAGCAAGAAGTGCTAATCCAGGAGGTCAGCTGCCAATCCAACCGATGTTTCCCAACTTTGGAAGACTTCAGCATTTTCCCTGCTAACCATGAGAATGGTTACCAACCTTTGCCGTTCCCTCATGTTTCCCACTTTTTCAATGCGTTTAGTTTGCCTGACACATTGCATCGTCTCAGACCACACTGATTTCCCTCAGCCTCTTTTAATTTGGCAGTATTTGGCATCAAGATTATTTTGATTTGATTTAATTTGCCGATAAGATTTGACTTTGGCAGGCTTCGTCAATTTCTGAGAGTAATATCATGGGGATTTTTTTTTTCACTTCATAGAACGTGTGGAAATGTAATTTAGCAGTAATGTTTTTGCAGCAAGATCTATTTAAGCTATTTCTAAAAGGAATGGAGATAGATGACACAGGGATGTTATAAGTCTTAGGTGTCACTTTTAGGCTCAGGTTTGCGGTGAAATAAGGACCTGCTTTAGCAAGAACACTGCTTACGTTCTCTTTAATCAGGTGCTGTGACAGGTAGAGAAAGTGCAGGAAGTGATGGATGATCCCAACCCGCGGAGAGGAGATAATGATTTAATGGAGTTCGAATGGAGCCGCAAACGAGGGGGGCGGGTGAGGCAATAATCTATTGCTTGAATTTTTACAATAGGGGAGTTTGACTCCAAAACTGCCATGTCACCGAGGCCGCCGCGGCCCCGCGTGGCTTCACGCGCTGATGATGGCGTCTGATGACTGAAACAAACAGAGGATGCACTCCCAACCCCTCCCACCTGTTCGAGGACGGGTCCCTCGCAGCTGCACGTGAAACCCAACATGGCGGCGTGCACATGATGTGCTTCCATACTCGTCTGGCGTCCTGGTGACCTTGGCAATTTGAAATCAATTTTCTGACCCACTTGCTTGAAACTGCTGACCTACGTTAATAATGGGGTGCCGCCTCTGCGCCATAAATCAAACATGAAACGCATCTGGCATCAGAGCAAAAGCGACAAGTGACTCCAACAATGATTACTAGAGACGCATGTAGCACACCAGAAGGGAACTTTTCTATGAGCCGCTATTATATTTGCATCTCGGAATAGATAACCTTTGGAGCTTTCCTCTCTGGGAATTCGTGGAATTAATAAAACATGATGTAATCTGGAGTCTTTTGAAGGCTGGAGAGTGAAGCGGTGAGCTGTGGTTGGAGGCCTACTTTCACATGCGGACACACTCCGGGGACGTGCGCGAGAAACCCGATGCAATTTATTCAGACGCTCGCGCTAAGAACAGCAATCAACATGTCGACGTGCAGCAGCATTCTAACATCAGGAGCCTAAATTTGCGTAACTGCCAAAGGCGCAGAGGGCATCCGGGACACGGGGCGATGTTGAGCTCAGAAAGTTTTCTCCCGGTCAGTCTCCTGGGTGCTGCACATCTTTGCCCGCTGATCTCTCATCATCTCCTGGTTCTCATGCGGAGTGCCCCGGTTTTATCGATCGACGGCTGTAAACAAAACACGGATTGAAGCGGGCACTCGAGCGTGATGGGTTTTCTCGCTAAGTTCTCCTTCCTGTGACATGCTGACGGATCGGCAGCAAAAATGCCCGTAAGTTTTCTGGAGGGGCGGCCCAGATTGTTCTCCACGTGCGGCACGATGATGGACACGAGCCTTGTTGAGACGAATCTCACGTGTGTTTGTCAGATCCACCAGGTGAAGGACTGAATCGAAACAGATGAGAGTAAGTGTTCAGCATATTTTGCTGCATTGCAGAGTTTGTTTGTACGCAGCTGCCATGTCTGAGGCAGGCAGAGGTCAGGGAATGGAAGACCACACACACACACACACACACATGCACACACATACACATGCACACACAAACACACGTTGCATACCCGCTCACCTCGCTGCCTTGTCTGTACACCACATTGATGTACGCTTGAAAAGCGGAAATCGCCACCTCAAAGCTCGACAAGCGAAGCCCTGACAGTCGTCATCAAAAAGAACTTTTCATCCGCAACTACGATGCCAAGAAATGAAAGCTGTGCAAGACCGGCAAAGGGGGCCCACTGGGGCGATTCCCCCTAGCTTGTCCCGATTTTACTTTCGTCACTTTGTTGGGTCAAACCTGCAAAAGAAAGACGAAAGAAATAGTGGCTTGTTTATTTGATTCCCTCTTGTGTGGAGGCCCCACAGCGAGTACCGCTCTGAAACTGCAAGTTCAACAAGTAACCAGGACGTCTCGTCCACCTGAGGGAGGGGAACTATTTCAGACGGCAGCGAAATGAAAACGACGGTGGCACAGAAACAATGAACTTGGACACGGCCATTTTATTCCTCTGTTCACATCAGTAACCGTATGTCTCTCTTTCCCTCTGTGTCCTTTTTTCCCCTCAATTCTTAGCCGTGGTCCCGACGCTCCCCAGCGTCCGCTCAGAAGTCTTCAAGCCATGCGTGGAGGACAAGGACCTGGCCTTCTGTCTCAACGAAGGGGAGTGCTCCATCATCGAAACTGTGGCTGGAGTTCATAGACATTGCAGGTCAGTGTGTGCGCAAGCGTGAGTGTGTGGCATTTCCTGTCTCCTCGCCCGCCATTACTCTGCACCCTCTCCGTTCAGTCGGTAACCTCGATGTCATTTTCAATCCTGAACGCTGCATTCCACCACACGCATCCCAGGAGGGTAATAATGCAATTAACACTATTCAGAAGCAAAGATCCAATCAGCCCTGAAAGTCACACACAGCCGAAGTGGAGATGACTTTGGCCTTTTCGAAACTCATTCACCAAGCCACGCAAAAGCAATCACGTAAATGAGAGCTTGTGTTTCTATGAGAGTCCCAACATGGCCCCCAATCCCAACCAGACCACTTGTTTTCTTCTTTTCTCATCAGGCAACACCTCATTCCCACCCTTTCAAATCTCCGCCACCACTCACCCGTGTTGGTGCAAATGCCTTGTGAAAGAGTTCCGAGTCCGCTAGTGGTTGAAATAAGATATGAGATGACCTTTTTTTAATTGTTATCATCCTTATTTCCTATTGTTCTCATGTTACACGTTTTATTTCTATCACATTGAACATGCCCTGCACTTATTTGGATGATCTGTTCCCCATGTAGCTAAATACTGTCAACCAGTAGAATAAGGGAAATTATTAGGACTGTCAAATGCTGCAATTTTTAAATCTGGATTAATTTGTGTAGTCAATCACACTTTTAATCGCATTGACGATCGTGTTGTTTTAAGACATTTTGAAGGCCATATACAAAATGTGGAGTAATTCTTACCAGACAGTATGGATTTTGAGTCAGATGACCACAAACCCAAAAATCCCCCGGCAATCTTTTATATTGATTCTGGCACAGCAAAGTCAGTGAAGTCTTGAAGTTTTCTGTAGGAATCATCTTCAGGAGAGGTGTAGAATTCATCTTCTCCATCTGTCGGCTGCTGCCGTCAGGGGCGGCTGCCATTGTCAGATCTCTTGATCAATTCATCAATAAACTAACTAACGGTACTCGCCACAGCCGAAGGGACAAAGAAGGGAAAACTTCTGAGATTTCATCGCAATCTTAAAAAAACTGAACACATCAAGGTCAGACTTTTATTGCAGTGTGAGTGATGCCTTAACCCCAACAGCCCAAATCATTTTAGATAAATAAAATGACTAAAAGAGTAATTATACAGTAGATAAAGCAGTGCTCACAAATTGTCAGGAGTCAGTCAACAAGCTTTTCTCATTCACTGCTGATCTTGTTTCACTACTTGGTGTGAAAGTTACACTTCAGCGGGACCGATAACGAGTTGATGGTGGCTTCGATAAGCGTTTCCCCTCTGAAATAACACAAACGACGAAATGCGGCGGGGGATGATTGTTCAAAGTTAGAACAGCAACGGGATGAGGTCGTGCGCTATCAAAATGTGGAAAGTCCCAAACAATTCGAAAGGCAACACTCTAGGCCGTAATTAGCGGCAGTTGAGTGACTTTGTATGTGTGTGTGGGGTGTGTTTATGTGTGTGTGTGGTCGGGGGTTTGCAGTGGTGATGCTGGGCCAAGCCCGAGGGCTCTGGTTGCCAATTCTCCACAGAAGAGTGCCTGTTGTGTGAGAAAATGATTACAGCTTTGCATGCTACCTCTCCGCTGAGAGGTTGTGTCGTTTTATTTCGTTATTTATTTATTTTGGAGCAGAAACTTGTCAAAAAGATGCCTTTCAACGGCCAAAAAAAAAAAAAAAGAAAAGAAAAAATCGCACGCAGGCCCAACAACGCTGCGCTGTCAGTGAAGCCAGGTGCTGCAAATGTGGTCGTCTGCTCTGGCTTTTTGCAGGAGCCTGGGAGCGTAATCACAAAATTTCCTGTTTGACTCGTGACCTGGTCACCTGTCACCACAGGCAGGTGGAATTCACTCAGTGCTTGTGTGTGTGTGTGTGTGTGTGTGAGTGTGTGTTTGTGTGTGTGTGAGCTGATGCATTTTGACAAAATGGCGAGTTGAACATTCAGTATGTGCTGAAAATTGTCTAGTACTGCCATTTCTACTCACAATGCATCATTTATTTTTGCACCTGTTGTATTACGTTCTTATCCTGTAGTTATTAATTTCTTAATTTACGTACTCATGAGTGGGTTTAACAGAAAAAGTCCACTTTTGACCCCTGCTCATGACTTGAGGTACAGTGATGCCACTTACTAAGGGGGTACAGTTGAGGGTTAGTGCACAGGTGTCAAACTCAAGGCCCAGGGGCCAAATGCGGCCCGCGACATCATTTTATGTGGCCCGTGAGTGCTTGAGCGACTGTTTCAATATACCACAAGTGTCAAACACAAGGCCCACAGGCCGAATGGAGCCAGATGCGTTTCAACATAAATCTCCTTCATTTGAACGAGAATTGACTCAAAAACTACATCTCCCAAAATGCTCGTGGGTCATGTTACTAGTGAAGTGACAGCAGCTGTGCTCTGACCAGATGCACACTTTATTAAAGTGTCAAGTTTATCAAGAAGTGAAGAAGGGAACTAGGTTGTTGACTCGTTGAGTGATTGTTAACTAATTAATTGGGTTTCTTTTCCTGATTAAATACAAGGATCTGTGATAGAATAATAGCAAAGCCCAGAAACAGTTTTATATCTATCTAAGATATTTGACATATGAGATGTTTGTATGTTGAATAAGTAAAAAAATGTTAATATTAGAGATTTCTAAATGAGTTGTGACATTTTACATCAAATTACATCTAAAGTTCCTTATTAATTTTCATTTACATCTGGCCCCTTGGGGGCCATGGCCAGGCTGATGTGGCCCTCTGTGAAAATGAGTTTGACACCCCTGGTTTAGTGCCTTGCTCAAGGTCACTTAAACTCAGGGGTGTCTTACATCGTGCCCATGAACATATAAGTCTTTTTGTGCCATCTAATGAAACAAACCCAAAAGCAATAATTAACTCAGTGTTTTCATACGTGCAAATGTCTGGGTTCTAAATCTCTGCCTGGATGCAAAAGTACTCCAAATGGTATCTGTTGTTCAGGGACTTGTTGTGAGGTCCATGGCTGGTTAGGCGCTGGCTTGATCACAATCAGATTTACAATCATATACAAACAAAGAGTTAATGCGTCATGTCTGAAAATAACTGTGTAATGCAAATCACAGAATAGCTACAGCCATTACTTTTCCACCCACTTCAATCAAACTGCACAGAGCCACTCTAATCTAAGCAAAGGACACCTGAGGACGAATCCTGTCGAGCGGATTTGTTTACATTTCACGTTACGTTAACACCCAAAATGGCCCCGTCTCATATCCTTATCAGACATCTTGCATACCTGATATTTGCAGCGTGCACCGCACAAAACTCGCTGTCACGCCTTACATGATAATCCCCATTAGTCTTCTCGCCCTGGAAATCGCCGCCTTGTCTCCGCCATTATCCCGCCATCCTCTTTTTAGGGAATTGTAATGGCGTTTGGTGGGAGATACGAATCATCCGGTGTTCGTACGTGGATGCGATCAGCGCAAAGACAAAAAAATGTCAATTGAAACATGTTGATTATCATTAAAGGAGCACGCGGGTGCTGGAGATAACAGACACACACATACACACACACGCACACACGCACACAAACACACACACACACGACACACGATTTCCTCCATCAGAGCTGCACACGCGTGTAGCGCCGATGCTACGGAGAGCTGAAAATGGATAATGGATGTTTGGGTGTTTTCGAAGCATCTGGCAAGGTAAGAATCAAGGTTTGAACTTGGGAATATTAGAATATTATTTGTCATGAAGCAGCCCTCCTCTTCCTCCCCCATTCGCTGGGTTTGTTTGTGTTTGCTTATGCAAATCACGCTCCAAAATAGAAATGCAGACATGGAAGTGTTCATGAATTACGTGCAGTCAAAACACTGCTTGCTCACTACACTGAGTACCTCATATTCAAAATAATGTGTGTGTGTGAGTTTATGTGTGTGTGTGAGTGTGTGTGTTGGCGACTGTAGTCGAGTAAAAGACAGGCACATTCACTTAACAGAAAATGAGGCTGTAACTGAAGCAATTTGCCAGGGAACTAATAAAGTATTACACAACTAAAGAAGAATAAAGTCGTTAATGGCTGCGAGATCAGCATAGAAACAGTTACGATGAGGTCAAGGCAACTCTGCAGTCTTCCAGCAGATGTGTAAAGGCCTCGGGGCCAGGCTGCTGCCATGGCAACTTCGAAAGGCAGGAAAAAATGGGAGGATGGACTGCTCTGTCCGTCCTGCGGACTTTACCGCTGTCGCTAGGTTGAGCTCATCCACCAAGTTCAGCCAGCTCAGGGGATATTACTTTTTTATTTGAATCCCAAAATATATTTGGCCAGGTCTTCAACTCGTCTTTGCGGTATCAGTCTTGACCTTGATGCAGGCAGCCCGGCTGACACCAAACGCTCCTTGCAGCTCTGCGCTGTCCGTTCTTAGCGTATCGCGATGCCTCCAGCCCGGGTCCACAAGAGGACGCTCACCTTGCATTCCTGCTCGTGGCTGTTGAATTGCGTGTGTGAGCGGGTGTGTCTCCATGTGTGTGTGTCTGAATATCCTTGTCTGTGTGGATGTTTTCTATTTTGTCTTATTTGTCCTAGACAGCAATATCTGCAACTACCCCTGCAAAGTGTATCGATCCCGACTTGACACAATAACCTGCAGCTCTTTTGCAAAAATAGTGTGTTTGTTTTCATGCTGGTGTCACACCTGATGGCGTGTTGCTCTTTTGGGGTGGCGGCGATCGAGCAATACTGACTTTCCATCCCATCGCAAAGCTCTTATCCCCAGACTGAGTTTCCAACGTGATTATCGGTACGTGCGTGTGTGTGTATACACTAATGCAGATTTGGATCCAAACACAGCTTAAAATGTTGACACGATATGATTATTATATGTACAATAGCAAAGAGGATTAAGAGGCCTTGGCAGGGTTTGAGCTCGCCGAGTGGAAGTTTTACACAGGGTCAGGTTGTTTATCACCGCAACAGCACTTCCTGTAACACCAGGAGAGGTCGGAATAAAAGTTAATTCCTACATGTTTGTATGTTTTTATGCCCCCCCACGCGCCACCACCCACCCCACTGCCCACAGGCAACAACATGCACCTCATGTGAGCTGATTGATGTTTCCAGCTACCGACTACAAATGCTACAAACGGCCTTTGGTTATGTGAGTTATTAACGCAATGCTGATGTTCAAAGGCAAGCCGGATCACAACAAAAACACCGAATATACGGCAATCACGTTGGAGATGTGACATCAAAGTCAGCTTTGCTTAGGTCTCGAGAGTCTCCCCCGGCTCCCAGTGCAGTGGGGCGAGTGTGCTTATGACAGCGAGACACGTGCGCAGTGGAGGCATGGAAGGGCTGCCTCTCTTCTTCCCCTCTGAGGTGGCCACCAGTGCTGTTTCCACTGAGAGGAAGATGAGAGCAGTCGCGGTGACGTCAAGAGTCTGAGTGAAGTGGGTGAGATGGATCTCGTCAAGGGGGAAGACACAGAACTATGTAACGATCGTGTGTAGAGAGTGTGAATAAGAGCGGAAGAGGGAGGCAAGGGGGGAAACTCAGAGGGGAGGAAAGAGAGAGAAAGGGGGTTAGAGAGACAGATGCAGGAAGAGAAACAGGCTTGTGGGAGAGAGTGTAGGTAAGGGTGAGGTAAGGGGCAGTCAGTGAGAGAGAGGGAAAGTCGAGCCAATGTTATTTGAATAGGGCCAAATCATAACAGAAGTATTCTCAAGGCACTTTCCAAGATGGAGCCAGTGGAGCTCCTCAACATGTCAACACTCAAAGTGTATAAGGTGAACACACAGAGACCCAACATATCCCCCATTAGCATCAATGGCAAAGGAAAACTTCCATTAATCAGGAATCAGGAATCGTTCATTGTCATTACAGCAATTGAATTGTGTAACGAAACTAAGGTGCCTGCATTCCGGTGCAAATATTTCAATAGAGAAAGGAGAAGAGGAAGAAGATAGAGAGTTTCTATATACACAAAATATAAAACACAATATGTACATTATAAACAGAAGAAACTTCAGGCAGGCCAGGAATGCAGCAGCTTAGTTTCATTACTCAATTCAATTGCTGTAATGACAATAAAAGTTTCCTGATTCCTCAATCCTGCAGGGGGGAGGCAAGCCCTAATCCGAACCCCAATTGTGACAAGCCAGTCAACAGGAACACAGAGTAGGCTGCAGATTTTTGCACCGGCCAACATAATTTGATTCCATTTCTGCACTGTAAAATCATTAGTTTTACCAAAATGGAAAGGCTTCTGTCTTCTGTTTGAAATAATTTCATTGCCAAGTAGAATCCTAAAGGCAGAAAGAGCAACACCTGACCTCTCACTCTGTAGACTAGTGGAGAAGCTGAATGTGTTTGCGTTTGACTTAGAATAGGATGATATTCACAGCAGGAAAGAGAGAGAGGGATGAGCACAGGTAAGAGATGGGTAGAGGTGGTAAGGTAGTACGAGGGAGAGAGAGACAAAGTAAAGGGTGAGGGGGAATAGGGAAAGATAGAAAAGGGAAGAAAGAGAGGGGAAAGTAGAAGAGAGTGATGACAGGTAAGACACAGATAGAGGAGGTTAGGTGGTCATAGAGAGAGAGAGGATAGAGAATGAGGAGGGGAAGTCAGAAATAGGGTAGGAAAGAGTGCGAAGAAGAGAGAAAAATGCTAACTGGCAGTCTGGTGGAGGTGTTCGTCAGACTGGGCTCTTCCGCTGAATCAGTCGCATGATGTGGAGATGTCGCCAGGGTAACGTTTCAAAAACAGCGCGTGACGGCGTTGTGTTGGCAGCGGCGGCCACACTTAACAAGGACGGCGGACGTGAGACAGCTCTATCTCCAAGCAAAACGCTGCTAAACTCCATTTCCTGAGCTTTCCTGCCGAAAAAAGGCAGTAAAGCTATTTCACTGACACAGCTAACTGGCTTTGGCCAGTCGATTTGGCCAGTACAAACTACACAAACAAATGTGGGTCCATGCCCACATTTTGTGGCCCTGGGCTGTTTTGCCTTCAGCTTGCAGGAATCCTTCCCGTCAGAAGCAAAATGGGCGCTACAGAGTGCAAGAGTGAACCACTTCAGCCGGCTCTTCAGCGAGATTGTGCTCGCAAACCCTCTCTACTGCTCCTCCGCTGCTCGTTTCTTGCCTGATCCTGTTGTTTCTCATTTCCCACCGCTTTCCTTTGGTGGCTGAGTGCTAGCATCTGGTTTCGGAACAGAGGGATTTCTCTCACCGTTATTTAAAGTTTTTTGTTACCACAGAAGACCGCAAACACAACAATTCCTAAATGTTTAGTTGTGGTTAACATTGAGTACCTCTACAACTGTCTGGATGTCGCTGTGATTTCATGTTCAAGGAACGTTTAGGAAAATAATTTCGACGTTACATTTTTTCAGGTACGTTGACGCATCTTAGCATTTTGATTTGTCCAACAGTGGTATCTTGGTATCAGCTCAAATGTCTAACGCCTCCGTGTCTGTCCTGCCGAAATGGTCCTTTGAGTTTACACGACTTTGATGAAACTATCTGCTGATGATCTTCAGGGCCAACGCCACCTTTGTAGGCAGGCCAGCCTGAGTAGCAAAGTCGAAAGCTATCAGCGGAGATGGTGTGGGGGGGATCAGTCAGGGTGGCAGCTTGCGGCACAAATCTTGTTGCGCGGTTGCTCAGCGTTCATCCCCCTCCTTAGTCAAGCAGATGCCACGAGCAGGTCTCGGTGGGAGTCGCGGTAGTGACGGCGCGGAAAACTCCCCCACCTAAGCACCGCAGTGTCTTATCAAGAGGCGCTTTAACGAAGGTGAGCCACACCTCTCATCCCGCCATCTAGTGTGTCATGCTGTGCCACCTCATTGTGCTGTGTGAGGTGAGGTGAGTCACAAAGTCAAAGAAGTAAAGTCATCGTTTCTCAGAGGTCACCCACCCAGACACATACACACACAGATGAATAAAATGTGTGAAAAAGTATTAAAGCAAATACTGGCATAATGCCAAACTCTTTCTCATTTAGCCATAATGAAGGAGGGCTCTGTGCGACGTCCTCATAATGTGCGTGCATGTGTATGCGAGAGAGAGAGAGAGAGACCGTCAGAGGGAGAAAGAAAGAACGAATGAGACAGAGAGATTGGGATCAGAAGCAAAACATGTAGCCAAGTGAAATGGAGCTGGCATCTGTCACAGGCAGCCGAGTCACCTGGTTTTCTATTCTGGGGTTCTCCCCTCGACAGTTTTCCCATGATGTGAGGAGAGGATAGAGAGGATCTCTCACCAACAGCATCACCCCAAGAAGGGATGTGGGCGTCTTGGGGCTGGGAAGGAGGGATGTTGTGTCCTGGCAACATCTTGTACAGCGAGCACCTGGACAGCAGTTAGAATAATCCAAAACATTCAAGCAGTTGAGACATCCGCCTCTGCATTATGGCCTCTGTGCTGTCATTTGTGTGTGTGTGTGTGTGTGTGTGTGTGTGTGTGTGTGTGTGTGTGTGTGTGTGTGTGTGTGTGTGCGCGCGTGTGCGTGCGAGCGTATGTGTGTGGATACACCACCTACGTGCCGGAGATGTTCCAGTTTTGACGCTTTGCCTCGTCATGGCCGCAGGACTCCGTTGTCTGGGTGTGGGTGTGCATCCAGAGGTGTGTTTAGCAAAGAATTGGAGCGGGATTTGGTCGCACAAGTGGGTCAATGAGAGAGACGGTTACCAAGCTGCAAACGGATGTATTGGTGTAACCGGTGGGGAACTGACAAGGGCAGAAAATTGCAGAGCTCAGTCTTTTTTTTTTTTCCCTTGCTTTAACAGGTGGTTACATCACTGTAATGTTGGAGTGCTGAAAGGTTAATTGTTGTTGGTTCAAAGTCTAACAGTTTGTCAGGGACGTTGTTTGCACGCCTCCTCCCATTTTTCCTCTCCGTGTGTGTGTGTCTGTGTGTGTGTCTGTGTGTCGGGGTCCGTGGAGGGCATGTGGGCAATTTCGCCAACTGAAGCGTGCCAGAACCGCTTTAAGTCCTCTCGGAGCGCTCCGAGAAAATATGATTGCATGACCGCTTTCATAACTCCGCGCAGACGCAATGCTCAATCTGCAACCTGACCTAGGAAACAGAAACAAAAGCTGCAAGCGTCCGCTCAAATGATATGTCGCCTTCCTTCTTTCACCGTCACGCTCCCGATCGGTTGACCGCGTCGGGCGGATTTATCTGTTGCTTTGCGGCGGCTGCTCTCATCCAGCCCAACGACAAAAACAAGGGAACACTCCAGTGGCAGAGGTCAGTCCAGAAAAACTGACGTCCCCGCGTTTGGAGGGAGATCACGTATGCGGCTCCGTTTTATAAGTCTGAGATACCGCCACGCCAGTCTGCTTCATCCGTCACAGAGTTTGCTTGTGTTGGACCGGAGCGATCCCAGAAATCACCCACGCCAGCAGGCATGACAAAAGTGTGAGTTGTTACCCCTGCAGACAGAGAGAGACAAGCTGGCTCGTCTCTCCTCCTCCTCCTCGACTGTTGCAGTTATTGTTGCTATCGCCATCAACACCGCTGATGTTTGTTTTCTTATATTTTTCAGTCAATCCGCCTTATTCAAAGTGAACCATATTGATTTGCCACATCACGCAGAGTTGTAGGGGGATGTTTTTATTCCCCTCTGAGGTACTGAGCCGGGGCCTGTGTGCGCTTATGTGTGTCTGTGTGTGTGTGTGTGTGTGTTTCTGCATATCTGTCTGAGTGCACGTCGGACGCCTTACGAAAAAGAACAAGGTAGCCTCAGTCCACGATTACCATGGCAACCTCAATCTCTAACAAATGTGACACCGGGAGCAAAATCGGCCGTTGACTCGCTTCGAGCCAGTACCGGCATCCTTTCCCACCTCTCACATTGATCATGATTGATCAGACGTCGAAATAATTGCCGCCTAATAACACAAATGACCGCCGCCATCAATAATTAATGGGGGGAAAAAAACTGAAAAAACACGCTGTTCATGTCCAGGCATAAAGCTATGTTGACATAATAGATTCGGTAGAAATTAACACTAATACGCGTCTCCATCGAGGCTGATGGATTACTAGTATAACAAGCTTTAATGGGAAGTGTGTGTGCGCGCCTGCGCGCATTTGAATAAGTAATGGAAGTGTTTGTTTAAGTTCATCCAGCCGACTGAGCTTTATTGGGGTAATTGCCTTGAGCATGTGACCAAATATAGGCTTGTGATTGGTCGAGCTGAGCAGAGTGCCACAGTAATCTTGTTTACCTTTTTTTGTCCACTCTCGAGGAAATGTCGGGAGGCGCCACTAGAGAAACGCGTGACAAAATAAATCGCATGAATCGAGAAAGGCTTTATACCACCCCAGTCCCCACTCCCTCCAACTCCATCCGCCATCCTCCTTGCACCATTTCCTCCTAGTCCTCTTCTTCTTCTTCCTCTCCTTCTTCCTCCTCTTCTTTTCGCCGTCCTGTTTTCCACGATTAAATTGTCACCGCGCCGCTCGCTTCCCTGGCAGCCAGCGCTAATCCGCACCGCCGCTGTCGCTGCACCGTTGATCCATCCTGCCTGGGAGGACGTTCGCCAGGATTAAAGCCAATGGGCCGTGTCCGCTGGCGTCTGCCCCGCCCATTCGCCAAAGGAGCAGCAGCAGCAGAAGCAGCAGTGGCACAGTCACACACACACAGGGGGTCCCTATGCCTCCATCTTTGCCTTTCGCGCTCGTCTTAACGTGGGCCTTAGCCGATATCTTCCACTCGCTCCCCCTGCCTCGTCGCCGTCAGTCTCTCTCCAACACCCATGTCCTCCTTCTTGACTAACTATCGCGATTACGATTCAGTAAGCCCGTCACGAACGTTGCAGATGAAGGACATCACGTGTCCATGCCCAGCTAACAAAGGCGGCTTTGTTTTCCCAGCCTTGCCTTTTAATGAGCGGAGGGACAGTAATGTTATTGGGGGGGGGCACCGCTCCCAGATAATTATCACCCAGCTTGCCAGGAAATGGAGGGGTTGAGCAAGGGAGGTGGGGGCAGTCTTGACTGGTATAGATCGAATTCGCTAATGCCCTTGAGTTGTATATTTCCATGTGTGTGTTCCCCTCACACAGCTACTCTAGTATTCTGGTGCCAGATGTATGGAATCAGTGGGGCTTGATTCTTCTCCTTCCTGCTACCGCTGCCAATCTTAGAGAATACGAGGGATCACGTGGGCTTTGAAATGAAATACTGCATGTAGAATACAAATGGTCAAAAAAACAAGTCTTGGTTCCCTGTAATGACGTGTCATTTAACAGAGTGGCTGAATTCACTATTGATACTTCAACTGTCTTACTTTTTGAGAGATTCACAATTAAGTGTGGAAAAAATCCCATCATATCGTCGTTCCATCTGCGGTAGCGTCCGTCTTGGGATCTATTGAGAGCTGTCTTGAGGCAGACGAAAAGGGATGAAAACACTAGCACACTGAAAGACTGTGACACCCTCTGGGACTAGTTGTCTGTCGAGGACAATTCAACCAAAGACCAGATTGTGTTATACGAAACTAATTTCGAGAAAAGAGGAATTCCTAATCATAGAATTCAACAATATTTGGAGGTCACACACTGACGTCCCGTTTGGCCTGTACACTTCCCCAGAATTACGGGAACACTACGTGATACGAACAGATATGGACAGAAATACCCCAAAATCTACCACGAAACGTGTCAAATTCAAAATCGATACTCGAGGCAATCACAAATGAGCGTCGGGCCCTGGAGGCCATCCAACATATACCGCCATTTCCACCGCAGATGCAGTTCACTTGGCGAAGGACAGCAGCTGCTTCTCATCACTGACATGCGGGCTAAATGATTTTTGGCGGTGGACACAGGATGGAGGGCGAGCGGCTAAATCACGCCGCGATCCGGCGCCGGAACGCCCGACAGTCGGCTTTGATGTCTGTGCTAGCTGTGCAGATGGGATCTCTAGGGGGCAAAAAGGGGGGTTTCAAGGACTGCTAACTTGTTGTCGCTCTCATCTGTTCCCCAAGCGGCGAGTAATTGGTTGTCTGTGTGTGCGTGTGCATGTGTGTGTGTGTGCGTGTTTGTGTGTGTGTGTGTGTGTGTGTGTGCGTGTGTGTACTACGGGCAGGGGGTGGTAGGATGTTAATACTGTAAAAACCGCTGTCCATGCTAGAGGCCAAGTCCTCTGGATTGAATTGGTTTCTGGCATCAGCATAAGCATGCAGCCATTGATAGTCAATAGTCCAGCAGGTGGCGCCCCACTGATTTAATCATCATTGCACACCAAGGTTATTCATGTCAGGAGTCTGAACAGAGCAGGAGTGAGCATAATAAAGCTGAGATGTAACTTGCCAGGATGGAGTGAGAGTTCTGGAGCACCTCTCTAGGTAGGTAGGTAATTAATTTATCCATTGATCTATTGATCAAATTTAAAGCCCCAGCAGCTCAAAGAACAGAACGTTAAGGTAAGAGAGAAGCGAACTAGAAATTCAAGACACGAGAGATATTCTCAATGCCTCTTAATACATCTGATGGATGATTCAATCTTAAAATAGGGTTTTTAGATTAATGACACTCAAATCCAGACTTTGGGGTCAAAAGGAGGGAAAAACACATTTTTGGGAAGAAAACGACAGAAAAATAGGGAGAATAGAGACATCTTGTGTACTGAGGGCTGCTAGCTCAAATCTCGGGTCCGCTCAGGTTGATGTTGAAGTGTCATTGAGTGAGGAGTCAAACCCACCAGCCCACGTCCAAATAGGGGGTCAAATCACTTGAGAAGAAACTCATAAATGATTCCGTTTGGAGATATTCCAGACCTACCTTTCCCCATTTTTCAAAAATCATAACTCTCCCTCAACTAATTGCCGATGATTCAAAGGTTGTCTTAAGCAAACATGCGTCTAAACAGAGACGGGGGAGGAATCCTGTCGCAGTGAGAAGTCAGTGATCAGGGAAATCTAATCTAATCTGCACATCTGGAGGATCTAACCAGCCATTGGGGGATGAATATTGTCCACAAGCTGAAAGGCGGATGTTGCTTACAATGCTCTTACTCATGCAAATGTAAATGTGAGTCCTTCAACGGTAACGGCATAATTTGCATTGGCAGTGCTTAAGATGTTGTGAAAAGCTCATGCAGAACATAGGAAATGTTACAGCAATCTGTCAAGATGCCGATATTAATATGTGTAGTTTTCTCAACAATAACAAAGAGGTGTAGTGTGATTTGAAGGTCTCGCCCTTGGAAGATATTATTTCGATTGTATATTCTCCACGTAGCCGAGCCGCATTTTGCTTGCAATGAGCCAGAGCAGCATGACGAGCTCACCGTCCATTAGAGGAGAGGGGAGGAAAGCTAAATGTGTAGTTGCTTGTTGTTGTTGACGACAAAGCAACACGGTGTTACGTCAACAAAACACACACACGCACACATACTCACACACCAATCTAGGCAGTATGTGTGTATGTATGTATGTATGTACGTATGTATGTATGTACTTGAAGAGTTCATTTGCAAAAACCATTAGAAGCCATTTTTGAGATAAATGAGCTGACGCTAGTATTTCATACAATATATATATTGTCTCTCCTCAGTGCTTGTTTTATCTCTCCTATGCAATTTATAAAGCTCCTCTAATATTTGTAGTGATATTGACCATAAATATCGAGCCCCATTTTAACTAACACAAAATGAACGTACTCGCTGCTTTTACATTGTTATCAGCCATCGTGCTATCATCAAGATCAGCTATTTTAATGAATTTGAATTAATTCCAAGAAAGGTTAGAATTTTATGGAATATGCAAGCATCTGTTACATGGCTCTGGATCAATGTAAAACCACTTAATTCAGATTTAATTCAGATTCAGATTTTAGTTTTCGCTCAAAAACAAATGCTGGAGATATCTGCTTTTGTCTCCAAAATATTTATTTGAATGCAAAAACCCACTTTTACAATTAAGACTTTTGGAAATACTGCTTTTTGTTCTGTCACTCTTCTTCTGTTGAATCAAATCAACCCTAGCTATCAACGGTATTACCAGGAGTTCACAATACAGAAAATTTGAAAAAACGCAGGTATCTGCTTTTGCAAAAGAACTCTTCAATTTATACCCATAACTATGTATATAGAAATTTACTACACTGTTTATACAGTACATTCTATCTACAGTATGTACAAGCTTTGTCCTCCTCTCTCTCTCTTCCTCTCCCTCTCTGTCTGTCTGTCTCTCTCTGTGTTTATGTGTATTTGTATATGCACACACAGTATATCTGTACATGAATTGTTCCAAAAGCGTCACAGTTTCACAGTGGTAGGTAGGTATGTAGGTAGGCAGGTACTCCATTGATCTGGGAATCCAGGACGGAAGTGTGATGAACAATGATGACGTCAATATTGATATTATTTGTGGTGGTAGTATTTTACCTGCATTTTCACCTACCGCATCTTAAGGCAGGTCTTTGATTTCTTTAGAGTTTTGCTCTATTTTAGTAAATTTTCCCTCTTGCTGAAGGGTAACAGATACCCAGGATTTATCAATCAACTTCTGCTACACTACTACACTGTTGCTACCATAACAGTTGCTTAGAATAATAAAACACAACTAGCAATGATGATAGTGAGGATCCTTTGTAAAATACCGATATTTACATTCTAGAATTACAAGATATAATGTATAATGGAAATGAGGTAGACGTCCTTCCTGGCTGTGTGATTTTAATGAAGTCAGATGACCTTTGTGTGGTATAGATTGTGTGGGTTGATGTACTTGACCAGGAAGATCCTTCATTTGAAAGGGGCCATTTTACTTTAATGTCACATGTCATATACTCGTCAGGGGAATCTCGACCTCTAACCTGTAATCGAACGCCATATTAATCCAGTTCAGTCACAAATGAACTCTTGAAGGGACGGACGAATGGATGTCGTGGCTAATGTTGACCGCCGACTGACCTTTATGGGAGAGGATAATGAAATGGGGAATTCATCGGGTTTTCATCAGGAATGCTGGTCCCTCAGCCTCTTACAGAGTAGTGTGTTCTGGCTGCTGTCCTTGCCACGGAGCCAACCGTCTCAAAGACACTGAATTTACCTGTCTTACCACTTTCATCAGGTTAATTTAGCAACATAGAATGTAACATTTGATCTGTAAGCCACCCCAGAGGAGGCGACACAGCCCAGTGACACAATTCAATCATACAACACCAATGTGAGCATCGAGATGTTAGTTGCACTTAAATTTAACCTCAAAATCTCAGACTTTGTTTGCAGATTTGTTTTTTGGGGGGTGTTTCTTCTTTACATTAATAGTAGGGATGTCCGATATTGGCTTTTCTGCCGATATCCGATATGCCGATATTGTCCAACTCTCAATTCACCGATACCGATAACAGCCGATACCGATATGTGCGCCGGTAAACGCTTCAGGAGCGCATAGGCACTATTTCAGTGTAACGCAAGCATTATTTTATTTTTATCGGTTTTTCTTTTATCGGTTTTAAATCCAAAAAATCCGATACCGATATTAAATTTCTATGCTAAAATTTTAATCTCTAATTAATAGGTATCCATCGCAATCGGATATTTGTTGCGCTAGAATGTTTTGTGTTTGGAAGAGATCACCCTCACTCTGGCTGTTATCACCTTTCACACCAAGCATGAGTCAGCATTGAGACATGCCCGCAGGTAACAGATCAGAAACTACAAGCGGGATGGAAGGAGGAATCAGAAAGGGAAGACCAATACCAGTTCTGCGGTGAAGAGCGCGTTTTCCGTCAAGGGTCCCTGTTTTTCCCGTTGTTGTCATCTGGCAAGGTCTGCACTGGTTGTTATTGGACGGCAGTCGCAGAACTGAAGGAGAGACGTGTTGTTATTATTGGTGCGGTTCATCAGAGTTGAACAAGCCTGTTTGATGCAACAAATTAGAAATGATTGGACAGAGTTGATTGCCATATCATACGCAAGCACTTAAGGGTGCTCCCTGATAGTTGTGTGCACGCGCGCACACACACACACACATGCACGCACACACACGCAAACACACACACAATTTAAAAGGCATCATTGTGTCATGACAACAGCAGAGACAAATTTACATTCTAGGGAACACACAACACAATTATCAACCAGCGGGATCACGTGATTGTTAGGGTGGAATTTCTGATTGAACAATATTAGGATGTTTCTTTGATCATGCCACCGCAACATAAATGATTCCCCGTAAACACCAGAGCCCAGGAACATAAGTTTTATCAATCTAACGTCTTGTTTTTAATCTTCCCTTGGTCATCTCAGTGTTCTCTATATGGCCTTAGAAAAGAACTGCAGATGTCACAGCAGGCATCTGTGCGTCACGCGGCCGAGGTTAAGTCGCGATGTGCGGCGCTCCTTTAATAATGTGATAGAACGGCAGCAAGCCAGTAGGAGAAAGAGCTCGCAGGAGAAGGAGGGAGATTAGTGTCTTGACAAGGAGCCCTTTCAAGTCTGCAGGTTTGAAGTGCTAATGCAATGTAAATGGATGCAAATGAGGATGCACCCTACACACCAAACCGTCCGCAAACACAGAACTCTCGACTGCAAACGCCTGACGTTTCCTAAGTTGTTTGCGAGCTATATCCCCAACCGCAGAATAAGCTGACTCGTTTGTATCATTCTCCATTGCTTCTGTTTGATAACAAGTTGCTCTGCGTTTCCCACGTAAAATTGCGCTCGTGTTTATGCGTATGCTTGGGTTATTATTGTAAATATTATTGAAATTGTGACAGACGGAGTCCAGACGCCGTCTGGTCAAATGTTCCCGTCATGTGCAGTCCCGTCGAAGAAATAATATGCAAATAGCTGAATTGCAAACCAAAGAAATCGATGATCCAATTAAGTTGGTCAGGCACACAGATCTATTAACTGTCCGTAGGTGGACGGCAGGCTAATCTCTCTGTGTAATAACTTTGATTCCTCAACATTAACGCCAAAACAACAGGATTAGTGTCTGTGCAATGAGATAATGGAGGAACAATGTTTTTTTTTTTTCAAGTCTGTCTTTAGAGGGGGAACGCTGAGAGATTTGTTTAGTAGGATTTTGGACATGAAGAAGTCCATAAAATGATCACGTCCACATGCTGATAACACTGTCGACATGTTAGAAATATCCAGATAAGCCCACAAACAGTTTGGCACTGTGAAGACTTGTGTCTTCATCTCGTGAAAATGCCAAATGCTTTATTTCACCCATCTCCTTCCTGTAGAGGAGTGGTCTCCAACTACCGGGCCGTGGACTAGTATGAGTCGGTAGGACATTTGGTACTAGGCCGCACAGAAAAGAAAAATAGATATTTCATTTTGTGAACAGGAGTTTTTTGCAGTGGCAGCGAACAAAACAACATTTTGAAATAGACTGGAACCTAAGGAACACAGATCAGGTGTCATTGTTCCCCATTACTCCTGGATGGAACTGGCTTGTTGCTGAAAAACAAGCTTGGGGCTGCACTAATTCAGCGTAATGGCGAGTTGTATTTTTACAGACCTGTATTTGTTTTTATACTGGTCGTATCATTCTATTTGACATATTTACCCCACACACCTAGCAGGCTGGTCCATGAAAAGTTTGTCTCACATGAAACCAGTCAGTGGTGCAAAAAAAAAAAAAAAAAGAGGACACGCCATGATTGTCAGAGAGATTAAGCTATGACTTGTGCCTCCGCTTGCCTCTGGCAGTCAAATTCCAGTGTAGAATCTGGACGAAATGAAAGAGACACAATCTGCGGTTCCATCTGCAGTGAGCTCTGGTTCAGAGGCAACCCGCAAAGTCTCCATGGAGGAGTTGAGACACCTTGATGACTGTGCCAGTCGTGGACAAGACAAGTTGTCCCTAATGGCTGAGTTTAAAAACAAACAAAGTGCTTCTTGTTTTGTCAACAGCTCTGCTCTCAGCTGATTTGACAGAGGCTTGTGATATGACTTATCAAAGAACGCACAAGTTGAAGTGTTTCTCCCCAATGTGCTCTCCTGAATCATAAGATAGGCTTATTAATACTTCAACGCAAAGCACTGAATTTCAATTCAATCCTCACAGGTGCTCCCGTCTTTCTACCACTGTTTCACAGCAAACAATGAAGACTGACGAGATTTGTACACACCAGGATAAGAATACCAGTATAGACTAATATAGAATGTGTCAAATGGCTCAGCAAAACCACACTGTCAGCAATCCACACAAAAGCCAAGGAAAAAAAACTCCTAAAGACCTTGCAGAGACAGGTGCTAAAAGGATGAAACCTTGGGAGAGGCAATCCAAAGAAAGATTACCTCTGCAGGTGGAAGGACGATATAAGACCAACAATGCAATCATGTGCAGGATAATAAATTAATGCTGAAAGAGAATGTAAGAGAGGCGAGATAGAAAAAAAGTCGAGCAGCCTCATTCGTCAAGTACGTGGTACGTAATGTACGCTCTTCCTTACGCAGTAAGTGCGTATTTTACCAACTTCTACTTGTGCATAGAAATGTGTGTAAATTAAAGTCCAACTAATCCTGCTTACGCACAGCATCTAGGGGTGGAGCAGTGAAACTGCAAATAGAGCCAATCGAGAGTGTCCATCGATCCTAGTGTACGCAAACCTGCCAAACTGTGGCACAAAGCGCTTTTATTAATGCCGACTTAGACTTAGACTCAGACTTAATCCAACCTGATAGGCTGCGTAAGTAAATATGTGTGAATCACGTTAAGTCGTTATACGTTTATTTAATGCGCACACTGGATTTCATTTTCCGCATCCCATCGCTTTGCTGTGCGCGGAGATAGCGGGAGCAGTATGCGATTGTGCGACCATGCAGTTTAAAGGGAACATTGACTGTAGCCTATCTTGCTGTATTGCAGGGAGCACATTTTCAAAGACTGTGCAGATGTTCAGCGAGAGCACAGAGTGGCATGTCAGCAGGTCCTGCTTCCCTAAGAACACATCAAGGGATCTATGCCATGATTCACAATCTATGTTGGGAGACAAATCGCACCGAAGCCTTTCCAGTGCACATCCAGCTCGTGTCCACTCTGGGATTTTTGGCCACTGGGACATTTCAGCGGATGATTAGAGACATATGCGGCATCTCACAGCCGCAGCGGACCGAAGCAGAGGCATGCCGGCAGTGTTGGAGACAATATTTTCTCCAGGCCCAATTTACGTCCAGTTCCCACACAGACATGACCAACACCCCAAAATTAAACAAGGATTTCACACCATTGCCGGCTTCTCAAACGTAATTGGAGCCATAGATTGCACCCACTCCTCGATGAAAGCACCATCACTTGATGAATTCAGTTACATGAACAGGAAATGATTTCATTCAATCAATGCGCAAATAATCTGCGGTGCAAGTGTGTCTCTGTTAAATGTGGCCTGGAGGAATGCATGACCCGTTCATTCTGTGGAACAGCTCTGTGTGCCAGGCAACAGGGGCCTCAAATTCAAGCAAGTGTGTGGATTTTCTACTAAGTAATGGCACACGCACAAATCCAAAGCACAAGAAAATCTGGATGTTCAAACCCGAGCGTGCACAGATCCACACACATTTCCATCGAACATTGCAAGCACCATGGAATTGAGCACGTGTGGGCGTACCTTACCGCTCCCCGAACACGCCTGTACGTCCGCATTGCAAAGAAATGAGGCGCAGAAAATAAAATCCAACTTGAACTGTAGTAAGACAAACACGTAACGACTTAACGCAGTACTTTCATATGGACTTGCATAGCCATTAAACGTCAAAAACAGTGCTTCGTATGTGCCGCTGTTTTGCAGGTTAGCGTACAGCAAACGTTGCGGTGGCGTTACGGGGGGATGCAGTAAACACAGCGCAGGGAGTGAGTGTGTATGCTCACTCACCCATCGCGGTCTCACTACACCTCATAGTTATACAAATGTTCACGGTAAATTCATGTTGCGGTTTCCTTGGTGCATCACAGGTTTCTACCGAATTCAGATTTTTGCAGAACTGGATGATCTCTGTTGGACAAGATAACAAAATCTAGCCTAGAAAGTGGATAGCGAATGATTGAAAATAGAAATGCAGTACAGCAGAGTACCTAAGATATAAATTAATGAATACTTGAAATACAACACAGTACCAACAACAAAGCTTTCAGCATCCCACGCCGCTCATTTCACTCTCTGCACGCAGCAGCAGTACATTTCCAGGAAAAATTTGTGCAACACTGGATGGAAATAGATCTTAAGACGTTGCAGAAGCTAATTTAAACAATGCCACAGCGATTGTGTGCCATACTCAAATTTAAAGGCGGTTTCTTTTTGGTGGCGACTTCTTGTTTCCGACCAGGGAGAGTATTTATTCCCCAGTATTGCCCCCAAATGTCGCCAAAGGGGAAACAATCATAGAAAAGGGCATACGCCAGCCATAAGTACTTGAGCACTTGGAAAACCAAGTACACCCTTGTCTACGTACTTTTTGAGTGTAAGGCCCAAGGTCTTTGCCACTGACATATTATTTAAGGGACTGTTGCTACCATATATAGCAATTTTAGGGCCTTTCTGAATGCAAATGACCCCAAACATGCATATGCCAGGCATGTACAAACTAGTGATGTGTCGGTCGCGAACGAAACGGCTCCGAGAGCCGGCTCGTTGACATGAACGATGGGAGCCGGCTCCTGATTGGAC
>OMPJ01039601.1:0-27458 GCA_900312935.1 Carapus acus | reverse complement strand
TTTCACCCTGTGGCTTTGTCCTCAAGATGAACTCCTCACCATCAAATGAGACCCCCACTGGGAGCGTGCACACACACACACACACACACAAACACACACACACACACACACACACCACACACACACTTGCCACCTCTGATCCGTAATTATTCAAACCCTACCGGTCTTGTCTGATTTACCTTAAGTCCAGTCAACTCCACAAATCTAGCCCAGTGGTGCGCTGAGATACTATCTCAACTGTGAGATGTGGTCAGGGGAGGCTGTTCCTCACCTGTCATCATGAAAATGTAAAATGAAAATTTTCAGTAAAAGGTTATATTCATCCAGTGATGTGCACTTAAAAGTAATTTTCAGATATAACCTGTTAATTGATGGCAGTGAAATGGTGAATGAGATTCTTTAGGGTTCATATATTTGTTAATCTGATTTAGATGACGTCAGTGCTTCACCAGCCATGAACCTCAACGGATGATCTTTCACATTCACTATCAACTCCACATGAGCCAACAGCCGCGTTTTTAATTAACGTTTGATGAATGCGATTCAACAAACTAGACACTCATCGACAACCCAGATCCCTGAAAATGAAGTGCAAAAATTCCATTCCCAAGTTAACTGTCGGCCAGGACTGCTGTGTAAGGCCCAGACAACTCTAATGAAAGTGACAAATGACCTGCTATTACGACCAGGTCTCTGCATTAGTCCTTGTTAGCCTGCAGCAGTCCTGTTCTTTGAGTGTGCCCCTCGCACCTAGAAACGCCCAGTTTGTCTCGGCACTGCCAGCACAACAAACCTTTTTGTGGGGCAATCTTGCGAAAACAGACCATGTTGTAGCTATTAAGACTTGAGTCTCTTGTTGAAGTGTCTTTCAGGAGGTCTGACTTTCATTCCTCCAAAGCTAAGTAGATAAAGGACATTTTGGAGAGGGTTGGCAGAGGACAGAATAATCACGGTTTTGTCCTGGTGTCATTCGCTCGTTGCCTATTAGGCATATAGCGTGATTGGCCGGAATCATCCGAGACTGACAGCACCCTTGAACAATGTCAACACAAGCCTCGCCCCCACTTAGAAGAATATTGCAATCAGCAATTGCTCCCCTGTCCTCGTTTGAAAGGAAACCGTCAGTCCCACAGTTGTTGGATGAAACATCCTAAAGTTAAAACTGTTTATTTAAAGGCCCCCTCAAGCCACACCACACGATAATATCCGCCCAGCCATTCCTTCTCGCTAATGCCTTGTGATGCCATGCATCTCCCCACCTTCACATTTAGATGGTTTAATCTCTTTGGCAATTTTACGTGCTAATGCTCACAGCATGTGCTCCGCGTAGGACACGTCGTCTCTGTCTTATGTGTGTGGGAGCCAGCTTTTCTCATCAAAGAAAGGTAAAAGCTAGATACAATGGCCTCTTCCGTCTTCTATATCCGAGAAACTTCCCTTACTTTCCCACCGCCTCATACAGATCATGTGTTTCAGCACTGTTGCCAAGTTAACAGATGTCACGTCGTCAGAATGGAATCCTGTCACTTGTCAAGCCGGAACGCCTGTCCAAGACTGCTGCGTGAGATCTGTCCATCGACAGGGAGCTCGGTGTTCGGTAGCATTTGCTGACAGCAAGCGAATTCAGGTGCAAAGTTATGATTTGACGGCTGCCAGGAACTACAGTTAACAGACGGCACTTCATCTTCTACACAGCTGTTACTGCTAATAATAAAATGACTGAACGACCTGTGATATGCAACAAATGTATCTAATAGCTGATGTCAGTGCCGACACGGTGGGATATAAACATTAAATTGACTACATGACACTAGACAGTTGATGCTTTGGAAGCTTTACCGCCAATGCACGTATGTAACATAGTGATATGTAAAGCTCAGTTCACATTGTGTGGCTCTGGGCTGTGATGATGAAAGGTTACTTTTTGTAGCGGAAATCCCTCATCGTACCTCCGAAACACAATCCTACATCACCCTATGAGACAGACAGACAGACAGCCGTCATTTTTCTGCAGAACCAAAAGACAGTCTCAGACAATTCAGACAGACATACGACCACAGACAACCTAGAACAAATATCATATAACAGTGTCAGAGAAATTGCCGCATGAAAGACTTCTAGATTAAGACATCAGTGCCCCCTCATCGTAGCCTGCAGAGTTGTCAGACAGTCACACATTAGTTCCTTATTCAAGATGATTAAATGCATGTTGTCAGGGGTCGTACCACAGCAGTCACATATATAAATGGTTCAGGAGAGGTGACCGCAACAAATGGGTAAGAAACAAGTCGACGTCACCGTTCACTTTTGCAGATTTTAATGGCCTCAGCGGTGGAAAATGGTAAAGATTTGCCACGGGAGTTTGATGCGAGACCCCATGCGATGAAGCTAATTCAAACATCCAAAAATCAATATCAATGTTGGTCACAATCTCTGAGTAATTTCACCTTGACTGATGTTGATGGGGCTCGGTTTGTTTTTGGCAGGGGCCGTCACCTGACGCGAAAAATAATTGCCCTTGAATTCCATATGAATTCCTTTTTAGGGCACCACCTTGTTTAAATTGTTTGGCAGGCTTTCGGTGACGCTCAACCCCGAGTGCTCCAATCTCTTTTTGTGTAACTCTTTGAGTAACCTTGATTGAGTCTCATACCTACTGCATTGCAGTAAAAAACACTCCAGTCCTTAAATCGGAAATCAAAGATGACTGGAGTAGAATTGTGATCTTTATGTCACTTCAGTTCTGGAGCAGGAATGTGAACAAAGAACTGAACAGAATGGCAGAAGGTTCAATACACAAAAGATTTTTGTGACGCAAATCCAGTCACAGGGCAACGGCAGTGATGCAGCGGATGTTCAGCTTTCGCAACTATGACATGGTCGAAAATATGGTCAGACGCAGTGACTGGCAGTCAGGGGAATCAGAAGAAGCCATGAAAAAATAAATGAAATGGTCATAATCATCAAGCGATTTGCACTATCAAGTTATTTTTGAACATAGCCAATTAACTGTTGCCAATCAAATGGTGAAAAAGCTACTCTGTGGGGCTCATAAGTTTGTAAATGTGATTGTGATGAGATCAGTGCCTCACCGGCTATGAACCTCACTGCACATCACTGGTCAGATGCTAACGGCTAGTTCAGTGACCAGGGAGAAAACACGGTCCTCGATACATCTGTGACCTGGACTGTGCCACCTGTTGTTTACCAGCTTGGCCATATTTCCTCTTTCGTGCTCAACGCTCTTAGTGCAAGTGTTGGCCTTAGCAGTGTGACAGCTGGTAAGTGAGTAACACTCACACAGAAAAAAAATAACACATGTACTCTCAGGTGATGCAACGTTTTCAGGTACGCCGGCAAATTTACTCGCTTCATTTTGGTGCACACCTTTGCCGTAAGAAAGCAAAACAAATGGCGATATTAGAGAGTGTGGATGGTTGTGGATGGATGGATATTTCACAGTCTGGTCTTTTACCATAAAACTCATCAGATATTCCAACACTCAAGTATCACTTGCTGGCTTGAATTGTACTTAAGTAGCACCTGATCTGCCCCGAGGTCAGACGGTAATTTTTCCTCTGTCCGTAGAAAATCACACCATAGCAATCAGTAAAATTGCCAATCGTGCGGACCAGATTTGAGGAAGGTCAGTTAGGTCAACTGAGAAAGTGCCGTTGCCTGACTTGAGGACTTGACTTGAGAGTGATGAGGGAAAGCTTTTCAGTATTTTGAGAGTTTGGTAAAAATGACGGACTGAGGAGGAGGAGGAGGAGGAGGAGGAGTGTAGGTGTCTGAGGGGGAGAAAGCACCCAGTGAATAACTGTCACAGGTCAACAGCCCGTATTTCAGTTTTTTGGACTTGTGGACGTCAGCGCCTGAAATAAACGTCAATAAGGAGGTAAAAGAGGTCATCAGACTTAAACCACTCTCTTTCAGCAAACTCGAGTGTCGTCCTTCGAATTTGGGAGGTGTCAGATAGCACAGGTGAGCCAACAGGCAAAGCTGACAGGCAGAGGTGACCAGGCGGGGTCAAACCATCCAGACGGAGGTGACAGGAGCGAGCATTCGTGGTGGGCGAGGTGAGCGATGAGGTGTCAAGTGGAGGGAGAGAAAAGAGAGACAGGAGAAAGTGAAGGTAGCCAGAAGCTGAGAAAAACTGAGGAGGAGTCACAATGAAACTGCGTAACAGTGGTATGGCAGGGTTGCGGTATCTCAACCAGATAGAGCAGAGCACCGAAGAACAAATGAAATCTCATCAAAGCTAATAAAAAATAAATGATAAATGAAATTTGTCAATCACATGTTCATCTACTAGTGTTAACATATTGACAGAGCTCACAAGAAAAGACAACTGTCAACTTGGGATGTCCGATATTGGCTTTTTTGCCGATATCCGATATGCCGATATTGTCCAACTCTCAATTTACCGATACCGATAACAGCCGGTACCGATATGTGCGCCGGTAAACGCTTCAGGAGCGCATAGGCACTATTTCAGTTTAACGCAAGCATTATTGTATTTTTATCGGTTTTTATTCTATCGGTTTTAAAGCAAAAAAATCTGATACCGATATTACATTCGCTGTCAACAGTGCCATGATTTATGCTAACAGTGCAAAACAATGTTTAAACTTCTATTAGCCCTCCTCTGCCCAGAAGCCATCAGAAAAATATCTGCTAAACCTCAGAAAATCATTTAGCTGACGCTGTTCTCTTGTTTTCAATCAGACCGGCTGTTGGGATCAGCTGTAACGCGGCAAAATGAAAATCCTTTGCACAAATAAGTAGTTATGCCAACAGTGGCACCTCTTGCTGGAGGAAAGTAACTTGAGGACTGGAAATTAAAACAATTACCGTCAAATCAAGTGTTTGGCTATGTCTCATTGTGTATGTGTCTGTGATTAAGAGGTTGCACTAAGATGATGAAGATGATGGGAAAGCCTCTGATTTCCACAATTATGATTGTGAAGGTGTTGCAGGTGACCCAAACAGTTCTTGCACGCTCTTCCTCGTGAGGCAAAACAACAACAGTGGAAAACCAGCTCCGTAGAGGTGCTTGTACCACTTGCATGAATTACTGTGATGACTATTTCAGAACAGTATGAAAAAACATTTCCAAATCAACAGCAGCCGCAGCAGGCCAATGGTTTCACTGAAGCTTGAAAACACGCTAGATGCAAAAAGAAAGAAAAAAAGAGTGCGTGCATTTGTAGAGAGTCGGGCTATTGCCCAGGTGCATTATAATTATGCCACTGAGTTCAAGTGCCGCATATGGGTTGTGATGAAAACGAAGGCCACACGGGGCGGACTCGGCTACTTTGGGTAAACTTTGCATTTAATGCTTGTTAAGGACTTTAAATCCAAGTAGACTCCACAAGCCACCGTTTTCTGCACTTCAGGCGGGGACACAAACATCCATATCCTTCGACTCAGTTGTGTAATTACAGGCAAATTGCACCAATCTGACGTGAAACTGCACGAGGGAATGAAAGCACGTTCCTTTCAACTGATTTAATTTTTTTCATTCTCTTATTTCCTGGGAGACGTTATCAGCCAACTAAAATTACAAATGATCCCCCCCACCCACGCACAATGCAAAATAAAAACAATACGTCGTGCTTATGGTCCCGGAAAATGACAAACTTGCCGCTTAGACTGTGCACATAACATTTGCTCCTCTTAGTGGCGAAATACAGTCTTGTCTGCCTCTAATCCATAAAAGCACTGTTTGCGCTTATGACAGGAATATGTATATGGAGACTATTGTTTTGCGTGGGCAAATGGCCTCTATGGTGCCGTAGCCGTTTCCTTGTGGGCTCAAATTGGCGCAGCGCTGATGTACAGTGGGTTTATAGTTACTTTATCACCTTCCATTAGCGGCAGTGTCCCGCATTACACCCATGTTAGTTGTGGATCGATTGGGTGCGCAAAACCTTGAAGGGGGCAAGCAAAAGTCCTTGATTCCTGCAGTAATTTTTTAGCGACATTGAATGCCTCATGCCAATCACTATATCAACGTTTGTTATTTCGTGATACCACAGAGAGGCGCCCTCAGCCAACCCACTGGGCGCGGCACGGCGGCCATAATAAGAAACGCCCGCATGTACGCGCGCTCGGTTTTGATTCTGAGGACCAACTGCGGTGACGGCAGGCAGCACCGAACAAATCCTCCAATGCCGCCGCCCCCAGAAAAGGATTCAAATCATCTCTCAATATTCCACGTAAATGCCGACGGTTGCATCGCGATGAAGGCGACACGTAGGCGTATATGTAGGTTGGGAAATTGGTCCTGGCGTGACGGGGTGGGAAAAGCCTTGAGGAAATCTCCCCGTCACCTATATTGTCTCATTCCCCCGTCTGACTGACTCGGAGATATATTGGGTTTCTTTAGCACGTGGGATTCACTCGGCGAAAGCGTGACCCCACTTGATCCTATTGAAAACACTCCTCCGTCTTCTTCGGAGAAGAAGGTACAGTCGCCACGCTCTCCGCCTTTGTGAGAGACGGGGTGGGGAGCACGAGTGGGTGGCAGGAGATGTGGCTTTTCCATTGAATTCGGGACAGGAAAGGAGATGCTTATCTTAATCTGCCCGGAGGAAGTATTAAAGTAGAGCAGAGTTTCCGACTGCATCGGAAATTGACCCAAAAATCCATTTCTCCAAAGTCACACTCGCGACAGGATCCCTCTTTCGCGAGCACGCCATCGATACCTGACGGATTACAGGGCCGAGAAACCGAAAGTCGTGCTTCAGGGTGATTAGACAAACAGAAACAAGACGTCCTTTGAGCCCTGCAGGTTGAACATTACAGGGATATTCGTGGACGTACCGCAGCATGCAAGAACATTCCCAGTGATCATGTAATCTACTGGAGCAAGTCCTCTTGCTCATCCTCCTGTGCCTTATGTCTTTCCCCTGAATCTCTGTCTCTGTGTGGATTTATTTTAAAGGTGAAGAACCATCACATCTTTTTTCCACTTTTTGTGACAGATGTAGCACTCCAGTGGGTTACGAATACTTTTGTCTCAGCAACACTAGATAAACACAACCACTTAGGCGGTTGGGGCCTCAGCTAGGCTTTTTCTTTCTTTTTTTTCTTTTTTTTTTTGAATTCGCGTTATATTTGATGCATCTGTGTGGCAGCGGCTGATAGATTCGAACTTGTTTCTCGAGCCGAGCGGCGCCTGTTGAAATTCAAGTCATGTTCCACCACCTATCTGTTAATCTTCATACCGCCGAGTTGATCTGGGTGCACTCAGAGTTGATAGTCGAACAAATAGAAAGTGTTTGAGTGGTGGAGCGTCTGCCGCTGTATAATGGAACACTCAGAGCGGGTGCGAGCATTCGCAATCGTACAATGTGATTAGCGTCTGTCTGATTGCTGGTAACCGGCTTAACTCGGTGGGCTGCTTTCTTTTACTTTATCGGACCCGCGTTTGCACTCAATAAACAATTTCTGAACTCCCCCCCCGAAAGCAACCACAACATCCGACTACTGCTGAGTATGGTCCTGGCAAACTGATGGATGGAGCAGTTTTCTCAACAACTCGCCCTTTTCTGTGTTGCGTTTGTTCCCGCGCCATTTGGCGACGCCTGACTTAAAAAAAACGAACGGGACTGGATGCGAGGAGAGACAGAAACAAAGCGCGTGAATCAAGACAATGAATCAAGACAAGTGAATGAAGACAATGGCGCTCCTCTAATGAGACAGATGAGAAAACCATCGCGCTCACATGATAATTGCAGTTTAAGTGTCGCTTCAGGCTTGGGGCTCCCTCCAATTTGTTTTCCGACTGACTATAAATGTGAAACGACTTGGCTTGTATAAATAGCAGATTGTCACTCATACCAGGTCCTATTACGCTTCATTTACACCAGCATATGCGTGGTTTGCGTCGTTCCGGGCTGCTTGTTCTCGGCGCTAGGCGCATCTTTTTTCATTCAGGCCGCTGAGAGCTGTCGCCGTACGTCACTTTGCTCCCCCGAGCAACTTAAGAGAAACGTCATTGAAATACAACAGGTGGATAAACCTTTTATATGAATTTGGGTCTCCCACTGTGAGCGTAAAACTTCACAACTTCAAAGCCCGATTCATCCCGGTGATCTTAGATCTGCCTGACACGACGAGTGAGGAATGTGTGTGAGTATTTCCATGTGTGTGTATGATGGAATTTCCACAGTATGAAATGTCAGAAGAGAGAGTAGAGTGTGAACTCAAAAAAGTCAATCATAGTCTCAGTGTAGAGTTATTTCTCACAAACAAGTAAATTATGGATAGCATGACGCATCCAAGTTCCAGTTCCCCTGTTGCCAAAGTGAGAGAAACACACTGAGGCACATCTATTAGCAAGCCGCCAGTTGAGGCTAGTGAAAGTGTAAAAATGCTTTGTTGGGTCTTAAGCCTCAATTTCATTTGCTCTCCATTAAACACTGAAGCGATGTTCACTTAAGGCACAAATGTTCCACGGCAGCGAGTCAAGGTTATTATTGCTTTGACAGAAATCCGGCACAAATCGCTCTGTCATCAGCACAACTTAGAACTGCGCTCGTCATACGAAACAGAAATCCCTCAGTATATCGCAGTTCGCCCATGGCGGTCTCAGTATATTGTGGACATTTGTATACGTTCAATGTAAATTTACACAGAATTTTCTTTACATAGCATCAGAATTTAGATTGGATGATCTCTGTTGGATTAAAGAAGCATTGTACAGTACCAGCAACATAGCCTTTAGTATACCGTGCCATTCAATTCACTCTCTACTCTTGCATCTACGGCATCTTTATCTGGGTTATATAGTGTTATTTCGGGTTTTTGTGTTAAATTGTTACTTTGTTGGAACCTCAACAACGTTGGCCAAACATCCTGCACCGTCTAAACCAGATGTCAGCACCCCAAACTGTTGAAAGAGCCATATTGGACCAAAAAAGCATAAAACAAATCTGTCTGGAGCCGCAAAAATAGCTAAATAAATTAATAGATAAATAAATAAATACATATAAAGCCTTTAATAAGCCTTATTAATGAATTTAATATATATTCTACACATTTTTATAGCATTTGAAACGTCAAGAATATTTGCCACATTTTTCCTCCAAGGAAAACCATATTAAAACAAAAAAATGTATATTTTTCACCCATCTTTTTCTATTTTCATACATTTTTGAAAATGCTCCAGGGAGCCACTAGGGCGGCGCTAAAAAGACACATGCGGCTCCAGAGTTGCGGGTTGCCGACCCCCCCGACCTCTTGCAGTGACTCCTAGCGCCAGAGGCAGACTCTTACGATAGCTGAGAAGCTGAAACCTGGAAATTGTTTGTAAGAGTGTGTGGAGGCTTATGAAAACTTTAATAAATGAAAGAGCATTATAAGACAGGACTGTAACCTGATGATTCTGTCTGACCGACTCCGTCTCTTCTCTGGATTTTCCTATTACGGGTGACTCTGGAACGTAACACCTGCGGTAGGTGAGGATTCCTGAAACGTGTGTCTAGGTTGAAATTAGATCGGCCTCATTTAATAATTGCAGACCACGATGATGTGTCTTACACCCAGTGTCACCTCGCTAATCATTATAACATGATTAAACTTGTTGCTAAACTCCATATGGCTTCCTCAACAATTAATATTCAAAAAGGGCATTCACAAACAAAAAGGGCATTCACAAACACTTTGTGTCTCCCAAAAGTAGGACAACAATGAAGGCAGGTTTTCTCTCTCTCAGTTTTATTTTGCTGTTTAGCATTACACAGATGGTTATAACCTTGTGAGAGTGAAGAAGAAAAAAGAAAACGCTGAGCTGGTTCACAATTTCATCAACTCGATCGTAGTGACGTCGGAAATGCGAAACATCACACTTCGTATCTGTCAACAGAGCAGTGTGTGTATGAGTGCTCGGGTGCGTGGACCTCTCACACATTGATACAGACGAAATGAGCACTCTAGATGAAAACATTTGCAAAATATTCTGTTATCTGAGTATATTGTGAACCACAAACAACACAATTTTCCTTTTAAGCAGAAGCTTAAGAAAAGATCTCTTATCTTGAAGCTGAAAAACCGAGCATATCGATGTGGCTTAACCTTTTTTTTCACCGCCAAAGACAGCTCCCCCGCCCCCGCACGCCCACACCATCAAACACACACACACACACACACACACTCACTCACACACACACACTCACACACACTGAGCACCCCCTCGATGCGGGCCACCCGGTGTCTCTCAGAGGGAAGGTGGAGGGTGTGGAAACATTCAGCGAGACATTCATTATCTAAATTTGTTTCAAATTCCGTTTCATTTGGATGTAAATGCTCCGTGCGGAGCTGGCGAGGAGATAAGAGGGAGGGGTGCGCGCGCCATGAATGATTGTGTGCGGCGCGGGCAGGGAGGCTCTGCCAAGACATGTAGATAAGTTGCCAACGATGCTAAGAGGCGGCTCAGAACTCGCCCGCCTGTTCCCCCTCCGAAAGACAACCGCAGTCCGACTCTGCGGCAACTACACTTCAAGCTGTCCATCATTTGTATCTGTCAGGAAATATGAAGGCACGGAAACAAATGATCAATCGCTTCCTGTCAAATTTGGCTGCAGAGGCGCCATTTCATCGATACTCCGCCCCCGCCCCGACCCCGGTTCTGATAAGCGGAGCGGTCACAAATTAATGACACTGACGAGGCCCCGGCAGACGCCGAGGAGCGGTTCGCTGACGTGCCTTTAAAGATTCATGCGTTCCCGAAACAATTTTCTCAGTCTAATCTGAGGGTGTTAGTGTGCCGGCCTAAATTATTCAGCAGTTGGTTGTCTGGCTGTGACGTGTGGGAGGGAGGGGAGGTAGGGGTTTGGAGGGGTAAGGCTGTGAAAAAAGGAAGAGATCAGTCGAGATGGGCATGAGAACATCATCACATGCCCAATCAATAATCTAGCCACAAAGGCAGCGCAGGCAAAGTGTGTGTTCATGTGATTATTTTGTGTGTTTTGTTTTTTTTTTCCTTTTGGCTCCTCCAGCATCAGTGGCAGAGGAAAATGCAGAACAATCTGCAAGCAAATGTCTCTTGCTCATGCCAGCAAGTAACTTGTTAGGTCATGAATTTCTCTACATTTCACTTTTTCTACAATTAATTACAAATGTTGGTTTAGTATTGTGTCGGTTGATTGATGGGTCAGTATTATCATAATGTTTTTGATTTGGAGTTTTTGTTCCCTGTTCATGGCAACATTTACTAGCTCGTGATGCAATTTCAGCTGTTTGCTTGCATCTCTGCGCAATTGATCATACATTTGACCTTTAACCTTCTAGATTCAGATGGGCAGGGCAGACTGCAGGGAATAGAAGACAATAAAAAAACATAGATGCTTGTTTAACCATGATGTAAAGGAGTATTTTTCAACATAAATCTGTATAAAATGAATAATATATTCCAACATGTAATCCTGAAGATACTTGTGTACATATGTTCATTGATGATGTCATCAGATGCTGCGGGTTGTGTAAGTGTACGGCTACTGATTTATTAATTTGTTTACCCAATTATTGCAGTGAGTCTACATGCTGTTTTTAATTTCTGTTTTAGGTTCTAGTTTAGTCATTAATTTTGCAATTGTCCTGGTTGTTGTTCTTGTTTTTTGTTTTTGTTTTTGCAGCCAATCCACTGGGCGCCATCATTTTGTTTTGCGTTAAGTAAATCAGAATGAGCCCAAGTTCCCAAGTGGCAGCCTTTCTTCTTGTCTTTTTTTTTCTTTTTTTGTAGTTTCATCAGCACTTTTTTCAGCATTCAACGCTGATCCCTCACCGTCCTCTGCTGTTTTTCAGCTCCCAGACCTCTTATTTGATGTTGTAATGTGTCTGGCAAAAGCTGTGTCTTGTACTCACGACCAACTTCAAAAACTCAGCTGCCTCCTCCTGTGCGAACTTTCCGCCATTCTCTTTCATGCCTTCCCTCCATGCAGAGATGAATATTTCAGCGAATCAAGTCTGCGGCGGTTCAGGGGTTCACCCGGGGACGCCGGCCCGCCCGACACCTCCATCTGCATTATGTGCTGATGTTTAACACTTCACCACCTTGTTTCTATTTATTAATCAGCCGCGTGGGGCCATTAAAACGGTCGCACTCGTTGCCTCTGCGTTTACTTTACAATGCCCTGGAGGGTGCCTGCACCGTCGAAGCGGGCGCTGTGCCACATTTGGGCGCCTTTGCATCGGCGTTAGAGGCCCACAGTGGAGGCACTATGGTCCCGATAAGGGACGCTGGAACAGCTTTCGCGCATTAAGCCGAAGAGACGGACCATCGTGTTGCAGACGGGATGAGTTTGTTTACATCTGCGAGGATTGATCAAGCAAAATAATCCAGGGGTCCCGCATGCTGACGTCGCGAAGATACTGTGGCTCCTAGGCTGACGTGATTGGGCTAAATATTCGCAGGATTTGAAGTCGGAAATCAGGGGAAGCAAGTCCATGCAGCTGCCACTCTGTCACAGATCCTGATTAAACAGAAACTCCATAACTTGCTGCCAACCAACAGCTACTATTTGCTTATTTGTCATAAAATGACATTTAGCTCTCCAGCAGTGACGCTAATTACAATGAAAGTGTCATTCCAGTTATTTTGCCGCTAACGTAGTCGAGATGGAACCTCTTTACAAGAGAGTTTTTGTTCCTGGATCTGCTTTGTCATGGCCAGACCGCCTGGATTTAGTCGAATGCGCGGGCAATCTGTGCAGTGGGTGTTAAATATGCAGCATGGAATTTGCATAATCATTTCCGCGGCTTTCACCTGTGCCATTCCAAATAAAGAAAGCAAGGCGCTCAGAGGCGTCACCATGGCAACGTCACACATCCGTCCTAATTAGCAGGTCGCGGATTTGTAACCAGCCCGAGCGCGCTCACCGCTTCTTTTGATGTAAATCTGCCGCCATGATTAACATAAAAAAAAAAAAAAAAAGAAAAAAACGTGCCTCCCGGCTCTGTGAATGCTCTCGTAGTTCATCGGTGTTTGCCGGATCACGTTTGTCGCTGCTCAGTATTTGCTCACCGCCGCTGTTGAATGTGGCGAAAATAGTAACGCAAGGTGCCACAAGTCGATGGTGATTGGCTTAACAACGAACTCCTTTTTTGCCTCCTTTTTCATTTATATTGCTACACTGTCCTTTTATCCTCACTTAACCTCGTTGTTTTGGCCTCCTATCCCTATTTTACTACTATTATTCTTCTATTTTTCTGATTTTTATTTGACTCCCGCGCTCTCACTACAATTGGCACTCTTGCCAAGTGTTCTGATCCTCAAGATCTTCGCGACCTTCCACTAATTCTGAATCAGGCGTTTCGGCATACTGGTCTGAATGTGTGGCTTATTTGTTTGTGGTTCGTGTGTTGTTTATTATTCGTGAAGAGGTCCAGAATGCAGTGGCAGGACAGATGGCTGCATTGCTAAGTGCTGGCGTAGTGCATAGCTGTTGAGAACCGGAAGGAGATGGTAGAAGAGGCCACAAACTGAAAGGCAGAGACATGAAAACACAGAAGTCGGGTTTAAAACATGGCCAGGAAATGTTTCCAGCTCGCTCCTCTTCTCTCGTGCACTCTCGGCCCAACAGCATGTGGCAAAAGTGAGCGGGAAAACACGCTGAGCTGAGTCGTGTTACAGATGGAGATTTAAGCGGTGCTATATGAGGAAAGATATCTATCTAAACATGTTTTAGCTAAATTTTTAGCTGAGTCATGGCACAAAAGGAGATTTAGCCAGCCACATGACGCAAGAGTATCAATTTGACACAACATATTTTATCTGAATTTCTAGCAGTCGTATGGAGAAAGGGGGACTACAGAGTGCTATGATGTCAAAGTATCAATTTTAGGAGACAATAATGGGTTTTATCAAGGAGGGGCTAGACGGCATTGTGTGAATGTCATTTCTTCAAAGGTTGTTAGCTTAATGACTCCTGAGCCATATTCTCATTTTATTAACATTTGTAGCATTTTGTAAGATTATGCCGTAGTCCCGTATTAGGCCTAGTCTGAATTAGCCGCAAAATGTGCTCGCATTGCTATTTTGCATTATGCTAAGCTAAGGTAACCGATGAATAATCACCTTGCTGCTTAAGTGAGCTTTAATCTGCCTCCCTGCCGTCAGTCCCCAGGCTTCAGAAGCTGCCAGAGGGGATCGCTAGTTTGCATCTATTAATCTGATCATTAACTGCTCCGCACAAACCTCTACTGACGTCACAGATTTACATAAATGTCTTTTCTTTTCTTTCTTTTTTTAATCTTCATTTGCGAGGGAGAGCGCTGATCAAGGGCTTTGCTTGTCTCACCCACGTGCAGAGTGACTGTTTTCCTTCCAGGAGAGTATTTATCAATGTCTTTATCAAATTTGAACCTTGGTTTCTCGCATGTCAGGAATGATTTCAATACTTGCAAAGGTGTTGTGTGAGCATATTTTCCCTTTGAATGAAATATTGAAAGCACTGGACTGGATTGAACGTTGTAACCACTGTCAGAATAGCAACGCTTACCTAGCCTCATCTGTTATCTGAGAATTTCACAGACAACTCGTTGCTGTGTGTGTGTGTGTATGTGTGTGCTTGCTTGCTCGATCGCTGGAAAAAGTTGTGCATAAGCAGTATCTTTTACCTCCTTGTAGGCCGACACAGCAAAGAGTGTTTACATCAATCTCCTCGGGATTGATCGGTAAATGAGCCGACATGGTATTTGTTGTTTTGTTTCACCTTGTTTCTACAAGAGAACAACTCATCTGGTCGGCTTAGCATCCAATTTCTTGAGAGAACTCACTGGAAAATTAACAAACAGTCTGTAATTCTTTGTCATGAGCTGGCCAACACTGCTGTCTGTTCTTGAGTAAAGCATTTCTGTTTGTCCGAATTTACTGAATGTGTCTGAAAGTCTCAAGCCATGTTAACTTTGCCATTTTAGACATTTTCTTTGTTGCGTCTCCAAAATGGCGGTCGCTGGTGAGACAATTTGTGACAAAGGTCAACAGTCAACCACGGGCAGCGTGGGGCAAATATCTGGCATTTATTTAGATATATTTAGATATTTAGAAAGGACGTCTCACAGTCCACTCATCAACCATTAAAAACAAAGTATGAGAAAGGAGCAGATCAACACAACACTGCCACTCACGCAAAATATAAACAATGGCTGGTGTGGCATTCACAAGTGACGCCAGTCCTGACGTCATGCTGGGTTTACGTTTGATGTGGTGTTGTCTCACATTGTCGTTTAGTCTGGGCACAATGACTTTCCACAGATGAATGCAATCATGAAGGCATCTGTTTTTAGCTCTCATCACTCATTTAAATATAGCATCAAATACGCAAACCTCTCTCAGAGTTTTGCCTTTGGATTTTTTGGCTGTGCAACCTGAAGGACATTCTTTCTCGAGTGATGCATCATTGTCTCCTGCGTGCATGTTTTTGCTTGTTTTGATATCATTCGGCCTGTTAGTTACCGTTTTTACCGCAAGAAGGGATGATGCGATCATTTGGCATGAGTTAGCAAGCGTAGCCCATTCAGGGGCTGAAGACTTTTGCAGATGTTAAGTTATTTTATCCTGCAAGGCTCCTGATCTTCTTATCAATGTGCCACGCACATGAATACATCTACGGTGAGAGTGGCTGAGAACAGGAAATGAGGGCGGAACACGTGCTTATCACGTGTTGTGGCACATTTTCAACAGAGGACGTCATCAGTGTGAAAAAAAAAAAACATTCCTCCAGAGCTCTCAAGTTTTATTTTCCTATCTTACAGTGCTTCAGGATTAGAAAGAAAATATTTTTGGCCATGACCCCCCCAAGCTCCCACCACCACCACCGCTACCGCCACCATTCAAAAGTAACCTAGAAATCATTGACAGGTATAATGGACAATTTAGAGATAACAACACAGCTTCAACCAAGACCAAATACGTAACTCCCGCTTGATTTTGAGTGTCTTGTCCTTGCTCAAATCCCTCCTCATCCCACACTCTGCAGCAACAGCAACACAGCCCAAGGTATTTTGAGAAGTCAAGTTTCACTTCATTGGAAAAGAAAGAAAATGGACTTGAGCCATATATGTATACAAAAATTCACCTTAGATTAAAATACAATATCTCCTCAAGTAATTCAGCACCATCTTAACATGCAATACTACCTTATGAATGGCTGTCATGCTATGTCTTGGAGCAAGTTTGGGGAAAATTGTGTGTTTCAGAATACACCTACAGTTAAACAAAAGAGCTATAATTCAATTCGAGTCGCCATGGTCTCAGTTTTGTTAACCTTGGGCTCTGCAAACTTAAGTGGTGCAAATTTTAAAATTCTGAAGAAATCAGGACATTTTGGTTCAGTCATACTAGTAAACGCAACGAAGTGTTAACCAAATGGGCGTACAAGCTCCCGTTATGAATATTTCCCAACTTTTTCCGCCACACAAGGCCCACTTTAATAGACTGAGGGAAACATTTGCTGGAAGCACCAGAGGTGATCAATTTATCCAGGCTGGTATTTTGAGTCGTGCGGCGGCGTAAAATTGATTCGAAAAGTCGTGTCACACCAAATTGCCCCCTTTTGACTTCCCTCCCCTTCCCTTTCTCCGATGCTCTTATCTTCAGCAGCAGAGCAACAAAACAGATCAGCTGACGTTTCTTCTGCCGTCTTGGTGGTTCGCCAATTGATTTTGATTTAGCACAATGCGAGAGCTTACATTGTGCGGTGGCGGGCAACACGAGCTATTGCCGATGTTTCTGCGAGTTCAGAGGATTTTGGAAGTATTTTCTCATGTGGATACTGGAATCCACACAAGCATAGGATTCTTGATGTTCTTGTACTGTATGTCTTGAATTTTTTGGAATGTGAAGGGTGCTGTTTTTTCAGAGAAAAAAGATAATACAGAACAAATAAATTAGGAAAAAAAACATCGAACAATATTGCCATTTTGCTTAATTGTTTTCGACTACAAGGTCATATTCAACTATGCACATGCATCATATCATCAACGATAACAGTCAAATTGGAATTTTCTCAGATTTTCTCGTGTAATTAAGCCCTGAGTATTATGACTGTTGAGCCTGATTTCAGAGAGCAGACGAGGCAGGAGGGAACAAAAGACTCAATACAGTCAGATTAAATCACAAATTGTCGCGACATAATTATGCACGTGCTGTAAAGAGCCATTTGATGATTAGGAAGTATGATCTAATAAAGTCTTTCGACTCTTTTAGCGTCATCAGCACCTGTAGAACCACAGCCAGTGCAGGCGAGCGGCCGTCTGTATCTCATTATGTCGAATATTCGCCATAATCAGCATTCCTTACCGCCGAGCAGGCTCTGTGAGTGACAGTGAGCGAGGAGGGAGGGCGTCACGTCAGCTCAGAAACACGTGACTACAGTGCGACAGCGGTAGCGGCTGTCGCGTGCAGGCTTTGATTTCCTCGGGGTGAGAGAAAAATAGGTCCGTCTTGCTTTATTTAGGCACGGCAAGTCTTTCATTTCCATGCCTCACGCTTGCTAGCGTGAGATAGCAGTTACCTGCGAGACGTGGGCCGACTGCACCGAGGAGGGAACCGTGTATTGAAAGTTATCGTGAAACGGGCTGAAAGCGCTCCTCATTCCATCCTCCCCGCTCAGGCTCAGCCTTCTCGTCTGCTCCTCTGCCCCCTCATTTCGACGAGGCCAGAAAATCGCCGCCGCTGTCGTCGCTGTGGCCGAGCGTCAGCGAAAAGAATCGGGGAAGTCGCCGGTTACCACGGTCGGTGGGAAGCATGTGGACGGGGCGATGTGACGAGGTGCCGTGACTCATTTGTAGCTCGCTGGCATTAATGAGCAGTGCCCTTTCTGCTGGCAAGCACAGCGTGGGAGCCGGCAAGCTGGCTTTGACAGGCGGTGATAAGGAGGAGGGAGGCAGAAGGCTCCCGCTGTCTCCATGAAAGAGAAGCTCAGAGTGGAATACGTTCAGAAACGCAACGTTGCCTCGTTAAATTGCCTCAATAAGAACTCAGTCTTCATCGTGTTATGCGTCTGTTTAAGCACATTAAAAAAAAAAATGGAAAAAAAGAAAAAGAAAACTGAAATAAAGAGAGCAGTGTTACTGGATTCTGGCACAGATATTAAGTAGTTTTTCACGTTATCCAGTGTGGCTGATAAAACTTGCCCTTCGTTATGTTGCAGTAATGGAAGTATTACTGAGAGAAAAGTGGGGAAAACTGTGTGAAAATAACTCTAAATAATAATGAGGAATGACAAAACTCTCACCAGGTACTGTGTGTGTGGGGGTGTCTGTGTGCATGTGTGTGCTTGAGGCTGTATGTGTGTGTAACCTTGGATTTCCCATTCAACGATACAATCTTCGAACATTTTCTGTGCGGCCCAATTCTTATGCAGCCTTTCCGGAGCAAATCAGCATTTTGATAATTCACCATTTAGCCTTTTCTATGACATTTGCCTCTTTATTGACAGGATTGTTGACGTTGCCAAACAGTGCTTGAATTGTAAGAAAAATAATTGAACAGTTATCATAGGAACACGACCTACTTGAGCCTGCACGACACGATAACAACATCACCGCCTGTAACACTAACGTGCACAGACATGTGGCAGCAATCTGTTGCTGGGCGTTTGTGTCAACGTGGCAAAGACCTGCGGGCAAGAGGGGCGTCTTGGAAGGGGATAGATCCATGAGGGCAACGAGGGCCCGATTTAGGCTGCGACTGAGACATTTTGGCCGCGGTTTTCTGAAACAAACCTTGATTTTCCTCTTGTGTCCCATCCCGGGGAGTTGTTCCTTGCTGAGCGCAATCGTTGCTTTTGCAGACCCAATTTTTCATTATTAGAATCCTTAACGCTGCATGCATTCCCCCACTCATACACACTCATACACACACCCACCCACACACACACACACACACACACAAACACACACAGTTGGAGCTGATGCTCGAGGCAAAGCAGCAGGTTGCACAGTGATTAGGAGCTACAGCAGCACCTTGCCTGAAAAAGGAACCCGTCGGAGTGCAACAAAGTGTGCATAATCACGACAACTTCAACTGAAAGTGCAACGATAACATGCTTCTCTAAACAGCGACCATATGTTACTTTTTACAGACTGGTGGCCACGACAGAATCATTTACAAGATGCGCTTTGTATTGTTATATCTGTGCCGTTGATGCGCAGATGAGTGCGGTACCTTTAGGACTTTGCTGTTTTACGCCCAACTACTGTCCATTCTTTGCCCCCATACCAGATCTGATCAGTGAAGTCCATATCTAAGAGCGTCAGCTTCAGTCAAGACTACGGTCTGAGTTTCTCAGTGAATCAGTGTGTTCGGCTCAAACTGTCATTTCACCGTCTCTTTTTCAAAAAGTCAGTCGTATTTGTAAGGTCCGCCATCGTAATTGCAGAGCCAGGGCTCTTTGTGGAGGACCCGTTATCATAGTCCTCGGCCGTTTCAGACTGAAGAATTGAACAAGGATGAAACATTCTGTCATTTCCACGTCCTTGCGACTGACTTCGTCAGTCAGATGTGCAGGCGAGCACTATCAAAAGCCCAGTTCCAATGGAGTAGTAAAAGTTCACTTTCAATGTCTAAACTACTCAAAAGTCTCAACGTCAAGCCAGATTCGATAATGAACTGGCTGGATGATTCTTTAAGAGGCCGTGACCTTTCATGTGCATCACCATGACGAATTATTGAAATCTGAAAAGATAGTTTTTTCTGTTTCTGGCGCTTTGAAACATTTCACGAAGACGAAGGTGAAATGATTGGTCTTTCAAACGGTCTTACCTTGGGGTTTGAACCTTCGTTTCTACTTTCAGCTGGTCAGGGGAAGAGCTTTTGCGGTTTTCTCTTTCTGTTCTGAGGCGGACATTTATTCGTCAGAATGATTTTTAATAGGGATGTCCGATATTGGCCTTTTTGCCGATATCCGATATGCCGATATTGTCCAACTCTCAATTTACCGATACCAATATCAGCCGATACCGATATGTGCGCCGCTAAACGCTTCAGGAGCGCATAGGCACTATTTTGGTGTAACGCACGCATTATTGTATTTTTATCGGTTTTTATTTTATCGGTTTTAAAGCAAAAAAATCTGATACCGATATTACATTTTTATGCTAATGCTAACATCTCTAGTGCCCATCCTCGTGTGTATATACCTACGTGGCTGAAAGCAGCAAACCCAGAGATGTCCGATAATATCGGCCCACCGATATTATCGGACATCTCTAATTTTTAGATATTGTTTTTCCATTTTTTGTTCTAATGCATCGCTTAATGAGCTACAGTGACCTCAGTAACAATTGATTGATCTGACCTCATGTCAATAGTGAGGAAATGTGGAAGTACACAAATTCTGAAATGTCTGTCCACCTCTTCACTGACTTTCTCTTTGTAATTAATACCGAACTCCTGTCACCGAATGCAAGTAAACCCAGCGAGCACTCTAAATGTAAACAGAGCTGACGGCGCTGGCAGCACTATCATCGTACAACAGCCGAAAGTCCTGCTGAGACGCATTTGTACATTCTGGGCCCATTTCTCAAGCATAAAAATGTAATTAGCCTTGATGGTCGGTGACGGGCGCTTGACAGGCAGCAGCGCAATTCGCACTGGCCTTTGCTGTCGGTTGTTGTAGGTTTTTTTCAGTTTTTCAGCACCTGCTTCCTGTTCATCTATTTGTAAGCCACAAAGCTGTGAAAGGCAAGGCAGGTAAACATGGGGCAGCGTGGTATCTCAACCGAGGCCCTAAAAAAGTCCAAACTGCGTCCCCTGACAGCTGCTCGCGTCGGGGTGTTTACGTTGGCGCTTTTTTGAGCCCTCCTCAGATTGCCTCTCTTCTTCTTTGGTTGTTAATTGTGCTGTCATCTCGCCGGCCTTAAGCAAAGCCGCGAAATCCTTTCGCCAGGTGGTCCAATTTCGCTGCCTCGATCTCGGCCAAAGAACGACCCAACTTTTTCCAATCAGTGATAAAACGCTTACCCGTGCAAAAACATTAATGAATAAAGGCGATGGGATCCAGTGAGTTAATAGGTCCACAGCAGCTAAGCAACCGCCGCACTCAAGGGCAAGTCCAAACATCAGAGGTTGTCTATTTCTGTACACTGGCTTTGCCTCGTGCGGACAGCTGCTACGTCTCACACCAGCGGGGCGGGGAGGGGGCGCGACCGCAGTTCGGGCAGACGGGCGGACGGGCAAACCTCGAAAATGGCCGTAACAGCAAAAACAAGTGGAATTGAATTAGAATTTAATCAATAGCAATTCAAAGCTGTCCGCAGCTTTAAAGAATAGCCCGCGCCCGTACAAACAGCGACCAGTAGGTAAATCATAAAATATTGTCGTATTTACAGAGCGTATGGTAAATATAGATCACTGTCCTCGCCGATCCATACCGCTGACATCCCGCAGTGAGACTGCAAGGTTATTTATCCGGCTCAATTTTCCTCCAATTAGCATCACCAGCTCCCAGCATCGCCTTCGCGGGCCTCGTTTTTCATCTCCAAATGTGAAATCCATTGCATCAGTCTTCGAACACGGGGGACTTTGTTTTCTGGCTACCTCAGGATTGCGTTTGTGTCCGCGCACAAGCGGCTGCTGCCGCCTGCCGCCAAGATTTGCAGCGCCACGGCTTAAGTGCGGAGGTTGTCACCTAGACTTGTTTATGGACAGCAGTTTTGTCTTTGTCAGTACCCAAACCTCGGTTGGTATGATTTTGGGGGTCAGACCTGCTACAAATCTCTCCAATGCTTCACAATTTCGTTCCATCATCCCATTTCCTGTACCACATTTCACGGTATTGCTAGACTCATATTCTTCACAGAACCATTTCAAACAAAAATAATAGAAAAAAATATTAGAAAAAATAGATATAAATTTATATAATTGTATTAATATAAATATTAAAAAAATAGAAAAAATGCCAATAAGGTACTAATATGTCTCCCTCTGACTTTCAGTTATGTAGATGACAATTTTGGTTCAGATTTGAATATCGATGATTTCTTCTCACACAATTAACGTAATGTTACATTCAAGAGTAAATGGTATATACACATGCTACTTGGCCGCAACCCCACATAAAAGTATTTTGAGCAAAGCTACAACAGATGAATCCATGATATTTTTCATCCATTTTATTGTCCATTTTCCATGATATTCGAAATTTTGACGACTACCCTGAAATTCTGGCAATTATTTGATTAATGTTTCGATATCTGATGCAATTGTGTCATGAATTCATTGATTCAACATTTGTTTCAGCCTGACTCAACGTGCCCACACACCCTGCAAGCACTCAGGTGGTGAAAATCTAGAATGACAATGACAATCGAAAAGAAAGAATCAACAACCAAAAAACATGACATCAATTAGACTCCAAGCTTGATTTGCATGTCGTTGAGCCGGAAATCCAAACCAATTAGCGGTTAATGGGCCGAGGCCTGCAAAAACCGTGCTGATACTCTAAAAGCTTTGCTAGAAAAAAAAAACCTCGTCTTGTCCCTTGTTTCCACACTCCTAAAACTTCTTTTATAAGACCTGGAGAAGTTATGTGTCGGTGTTAACTACGCGACGGGAAGCGATCGATACAGTACAACACTCCCCATTTGCACATGACGCCTCAACACTTGGGGAAGTTACTGCGTGGTAAACATGGAGGACAATTTAGAGGGACGCTGAGCAGTAACTAAGTCAGGGCCTGATCACTGATGTACACACACACACGCGCACACACACACAAAGTCAGGTCTGCTCACCCATGTGTGCTTAATTCCCCATTGCTTATTGCCGAATTTCCCCTCCAGAGTTTGTTAAAGTGAACTGCATGAAGGTCCAGGTCCATTTGTCCCTTTCAACTCCTTATACCCCCCACACACACACACACTCACACACTTTCCTCTCTTTCTCTGGCTCTCGGTTCCCCCCCATCTGCCCCTCTACCACCCTCTTCCTCCTTCACAGCCTTGCTCTCTCCCCCTTTCGTCCTCTCTCTCTATTTCACTGCTTCTCTTACTCCCGCTCACCATTGCTCTCTCTCTCTCTCTCCCTACCTCTCTCCCTCCCCTCCTTCGTCACTCTCCCTCCATCTTACACACACAAGCACACACTGTCCCCTTCCCTGCCAGATTCTTGTTTGGAGATTGTAAGCCACCGCGCTCTCTATCAAAGCGAACACACATATATACAAGGCACACACACACACGCACACATACACACCAGTCCTACACACCCACACACAGTCGTTAGCCCCTCGCTAGTGTGACAGCTCACTGGAGTCAATACACGGTAGTTGGAGCAGCGGAGGCAGAGCACCTGTGTGCACTTCCTTTTAAGATGTGCCTCTCACCTCAAACACATATAGACACACACACCTATACACCCACCCACCCACACACACACACACACCTTTATTATGTTGTGCTTCCTTGCCAGTTGTTATGGAGTGCTGTAATCCATCTTTTGTGGCTGTTACAGAGGTGTTGCCAGGTATGTGTGTTTGCACGAGCTTGTGCTCCTGTGTGCCTGTGTGTTTACAGGCAGCATCTGTATATCAGTCCCTTTAGTCCCTTCGCATTTGGAATCATTTGACCTAAAATGATGCTAAATGTATCCTGCAGGATTAAGGTTGTTTGGCAGGGAGCAGACATAATGACCCGGAGCGGCTAAAAGCCTTGGCGTCTGCGAGAGAATTTGACCTGACGCCACCTCTGCGATGAGACGCCGTAGCAACAGGGACACGTGTGCCACCGCCTGCATTGTGCGGCAGAGCAGAGCGATCCCCCAGACACACCAAGAGGAGGACGTGCCAGATTGGACTCGGCAAGGAGTCAGGAAGACTCAGGCATAAACTTTTCGTGTCATGTCAGTCTACGTTTCCACAGCAACCATGGACATAGGTCCGTCTCTATCTGTTTACGTGATGCCACGCAGAACAAAATATCTAATAACCAACAAACGCATGCTTCAGATTTCTTTTACTAGCGATGTTATAGGGACGCTATTGGGAGGACTATATGGAGGACAAAAGCTGTCCTCTACAGGACACAAACGTCTTTGCCTTTGATGCACATTGTAATTGTTTGGTAAGGTGTCCAGCGTTGTCTTGCTCATTCCCATTGCTACATCGATGTAAGAGGACCCTAGAATCAAACCAACAACCTCCTGTAGCACCACCTCTTCATTTACAGTGGACCTCTATGCTGAAATTCATACTGCTTTCACCCTTTAGGGAAAAAGAATTCCCAGACAGCAGCTCACACTGGTGAGAGATGTATGGTGCTGGAGGACGTAGCAAAGAACTCTGTCACATCCCATAATGGCACATTTATTTCAAGGCCCTTTTTCTCCACTGTCAGACGTAATCGTCATCGCACGGCAAAACGTCATGAGGGCTTTATCATACATTCAGTCATGCCGTGGTGCGTTGAAGAGCCGGTTTACACCCGCAACTGTCTCCCGAGCGTCCGAGCGCTTTACTTTTACTGCTCGGATCGAAATGAAAACACCGAGCAACAGACTAATAAAGGCTCGCAACGCATCTTCCCACCGCTGTTATGTGGAAATTATGCAACAGACGTCGGAGGCCCGCGTCGATATCATCAACCACTAACGGGGGATCGTTTCTTTTTCCCATCTTTTTGTTTTTTTTTGACGCAAATGTGAAAATGGAATCGCGGTGCGCGCCGTCATGCTCGAAGCATGAGGGCCCGCTTTGCAAACGATATGCAAAAGATAGAGGAAGAGAGGGTGACAGGCAGCTCCACTCCAGCTCTGGACACACACACTCACACACAGGTGGTGAGTACGTTTTTTTTTTTTTGTCTCCTCACGACATTGTTCGCTGTAATTAGTTTTTGAAGTCTACAGAGGCCTGAGAATGATATCGAAAGTTTTTAATGGCTCCACGACAGAGGAGAAAGGGGAGATGGGTATGGTGGGAGGGGCTCCTCCTGCACCCAACTGTCGCTTTTCTTTTAAACGACTCTAACGACTGACGTGTGTCCTCTGACGGCGCTAGAGTATTTTTCCCTTTCAGCCGCGCCGTGCTTTTGCCGGCGTTGACTTCGATCAACGCCGAAGTCGTTGGACCCAAAGAATGTAACGATGCGTCGGCAGAAATGTGTCGGCAGTAACTAGGAGCTGACGAGATGATTTCTGCTTAGTCGGCTCCCAGTCGTTTGATCGGAGGTCATCACGGATTCACAGCAGTGCTACAATGTTTGACTTTATTAACGAGACGGCGGCGTCAGTGGCTTATTTGCAATTTCATGTGAATTGGGGACGGCGAGGTCGGTGGGGGGAAATCCTGGCGTAATTCCCTGCACTCCATCGCTGAGGAAGATGAAGATGTTCCATCCGTCTTCATTCAGTTTGATGTGCCTGTCTCCCTGATGGGATGTATAAATAATGGAATTTCTCCCTCTTATCCATCCGTAAAACAAGCAGTCGCCTCCTCCCGTCTAGTTACCGTTTCGCCCGCTGGATAAACGCCAGATTCATGTCAAACATCGCCCTCTACAGGCACAATTACACGCGCAGCTGCGAGTAGCTGGCATTGCTCTCGGCGTCATGGTAGGACTTTACGCAACAGGCGTTTAGGTGGGATAACGATGCGTGAAACGTCGTAATGGCCGGACATCTGCGAGGCTCGCTGCCCCCGAGCTACTCAGGGAGGAATCTCCCCTCAAAAACAGACGGAACGCAGGAATTCCTGCCAGGCTGGGATGGAGCCAGAAGGATCATAAAATGGATGCACGGATATCATTTCGCGCTCCGACGTCTCGTGTCGCGGAGGAAGTGGGAATCTTCGCCGAACTTATGAATATTTCAGAAGCATTGAGCTTTAAGTATTATCCCCTTCAAAAGCGCAATAGAATGTTCCAGCCCATGCCCACCTCTTTGTGTGTGTGTGCGTGTGAGAACGCTGACTGAAGATGAAGAGGAACACATTTTCCTCCCCTACCCCCTTTTTCCCTTATTGGGGCGGCCTCTTTCGTCCCCTCTTATCTCCGGCTCCTTTGAAAGCTGGAAACCCTACTTCAGATTCGCCCACCGTGGGGGAAACATCATCGCCGCTGCCACCGCCACTATCATCTCCACCACCGCCGCTCGAGAATTCCCATGGAATGTGTCCTCCTCCTCCACCAGAGAGCCAGTTCACACTCAAAGACTGGGAGAAATCAGATAATTCTAAAACAGGTCTGAGATGTTTACGTGCACATCAGATATACGATGGTGGAAAAATCCATTAGTTAAACATTCCACTCCATTTTCAGATCTCTGATGACATACAGTATGTTCATGGTGACGTGAGGTGCAAGACATTAGTGCACTTTAAGAGGTTTTAGTGAGTTTTCATTCAATCTAACATGAAGTCTGTCTGCTCACAACACCAGGGGTTCCTCTGTGTCAATGTTCCATGTCCATGTCACGTTGTTGATAATGTAATTTCCATTATATAAATGTTTTTATGTGAACTTGTAAAGCGACGATTCATAATTGAGAGAAATCTCAATGTTTCCCAATTTTTCATACTTATCCAACTTCTGTTAACTCACAAGGGCTGCACATGACATTTGGAGACACTTGAAAAGTTCAATAACCACAGATATCAGAAAACAAATATATTTTTGCGTGTTTTGTGTGTTAACAGGCTTACTATTCCTGCACAACAAAGTGTTGGTTCCGATAAAGGCTCCCATTGAAATTATGCTGAAGTGCCCCTGAGCATGATAACCCCTCATACGCACACATACGCACACCCACACACACATTTTCTTGGGTCTCTGAGTGAGTTTTCTGAGTGGTCTACTACTAAGAGCCCACAGGGATTAAATGCAATGGGGCTCACAAAGCCTTTCAGTTTCTGACAACTTGCTCGACTGGCTTTGATTTTTTTTGGTTATTGCAAAGACAAAGAACAGAAGGGCAGCGGAAACAGTGTTTGCTCTGTAAATAGACGATGGCACATGACGGCGCCTGCTGAGAAACCGAAATGCGCCAGAAGCGCTGACGGCAGGATGCTGCTCGAAAAAAAAATTGAATAGTAAAACACAAAGTGTGCTGGAAATGGAAAAGACATGCAGCATGACATTTGCAAATAAAAAAAGAGAGAGAGCAGCTAAATTTAACTGGGAGGGACACGTTACTTCGTTTCTAAATGACGACGCTGTGCTACGTGTCCCTGGCATTGCAATTAAGTGGCTCGTTAGTCTGAACCTTTGGAACCAGCAGCGTAATGAAGGTCAGATGTGGCGCTGATGCCGGTAGTTTGCCCAGCGCCATTGCTTTGTGCTCAGTGTGCCTCTTGTTGTCGTCGTCGTCGTTGTCGTTGTTGTTATCGTTGTTGTGGTGGTGGTGGTGGTGGTTCTTCTTCTTCTTCTTCTTCTTCTTCTTCTTCTTCTTCTTCTTCTTCTTCTTCTTCTTCTTCTTCTCCTCCTCCTCCTCCTCCTCCTCGTCTTCTCCCCTC
>OMPJ01039597.1:0-24348 GCA_900312935.1 Carapus acus | reverse complement strand
GTGGCTTCATGAACTCCCAGTGCCCAACAACCCAATTGCCCCTCGCTGCCATCTGTCCACAACAGCCAATCAACTCATGAAAAAAGGACAAAGAGTGATATCATACCTAACCTGCCGATTGTTAATGTGCAGCGAAGGAAACGCTTCAAGTGAAGGATGAGAGAATCTAATGAGCCGCTCTGTTCTCCCGTAACCTCGGCATAAGGGCGCTTTTATCGCATGCCCGTTTTGCCTGTTCAACGTGACACAAATGTCATTCATTAAAAGCTGACAAGTAATTTCAATATGCACAACCGCTGCGGCGATGTTTGCGAAGGATCGCGTCTGACGCAGTAAGCTGAGACTAATCTCGCATTGGTGGCTGAGGTTTAATGCCATCTATTTGTTGCCATAGCATGAATACAAACAGAAACCTTTGTCTTTTGAAAACTGTACGAGGCACCGATGGTGAGCAAATGGGGGAAAAAAAACAGACAGGCTGTATCGAATTGCGTGGCTCCATGCTGAGAACATTGTTTAGCTGGTCATCAACTTGGAGGGAGAGGAGATAGTTTGCTCAACAACATGGCAAAAAAGCATGTAAAATGGGCCTGACACAAATGAAGACCTGGGAAGATCCTGATCTTTCACTGAATGTGTGCATTTCAAATCATCAATGCACCCATTGCATGAAATCACAACTACAACTAGTATCCAGATTGAGACATAAATAGCCTTGATGTAATTGGACACACACATACCAATAGACTGTTCCTTTCACCCATCAGGCACAGAGGGGAACTCTCCGCGCCAAGCTGTGGGGCCAGCGAGTCTACGCATAGTCGTACTTTTTTCACTACATGGAAATGTGCCCCGGCAAAGCAAAATCATCTCTCACCGACTTACTACACTCCCACAGGCCTGTCAGCTCCGTTTATTTACTCTTATGAAGAAGAGCTGACACTTAGGGAGCAAGAAAGTGGGATTTCACTCGAAGCTGTGTTGAAGTTTCTGTACTGTTTGATCTGAGCAGCTGCCAGGGAGACAGCGATGTGCAAATATGCCGACACACAGTTAGTCCATCTTTCTGCTTTTTTCAGACTTATTTCAAACTTCACAGGCTGATATGAGATACAAAAGCACAGGTTTGGCTGAAAAGTGCATTTAGCAACCGATAGTGAGCAACTTCAATAAAAAATCTTTGTTTTGGCAATTTCATGTTTGCTCATGCTGATAGTTTCAAAATGGCCATTAACTGGTGGTTATCGTTTAATCTTCTTTACTCTATTTGCACCTTCACATTGGCCTTTTGAGTTTATGACTTGACTGAAAAGTTTTAAAGGAAGATTTTGTCGTAAATGTGGTATGAAAGAGCAGGAGTAGACCTGTAGAGGGAGAAAAATACCTGCACCTGGATAATTGGCCCAGATAATAAGGTCAACAGAGACCTCAGGACAGTTCAAGTAGGAAAAGGGGAATTCAGATGTTTGCGTGTTGGGCCCTCTCCCCCTTTTTGAGTAAAAAGTATTGATGGGCTACATTTGCCCTCAACTGCCCTGCAAACATGCAACTAGTCGATTTATCTTTTGAAAGCAGACTACAGAAGATGTCCAACTTACCGGCCAGGCAAAGGTGAAGGGCAAAACTATCCTGGATTTGTCATTCCTGCCAGTGCTCTTGAAAGAAAACGTATTCCCTCCGAGGACAGGCGTAGATCCCATTCCAAAGCTGCAGGGTCCCGCAGCAGAAACTCGAGACTGGTATTCCTTCAGACATACTTTAAAAAACGATTTGCACTCATCCCGTGTACATTTGCGATCCGCCGCGCTCCGAGAGCCGTCACAACACAGGCCGTTCAGCAGCTCCCCGTTCACATTGTGCATCGATACGATTTGCAACTCGAATTGTCCGGATCCCTCTGACACCTGTTGAAAGTGGACAGAGCAGTAGATGAAGTGTTACGCTCGAAAACTCCTGCAACACATCAAAATATCGCAATCTAAATTGTCATGCTAATGTTGGATTTGCCGTATTCTTCAGCGTTAGCGAGCGCTGTGAAAACAATGTCTCCACGCATGTCGCGCTTATATGTTGTGTAGGTTAGCATAGCGACTGTGGCGAAGTTACATGCAATCAAACTGCAGCCCACACGCGACCGCGCTCAGTGACTTTATGGAGCGTTTCACACTGAGAAGTCAACGTACCTTCGCCAGAAAGCAGAGCAAAAAGGCAGCAACGACTGAGCCCCGTCTCAAAATCATGCCTCCGCACTGCTGTGGCCGCTCGTTTGTTCTAGTCGTCTGGCCGACACACGGCACCAGAGTCCTCCTCTGATCTAAACATGCACCGAGTGGGGGGGAAACAACACTTTGACCAGCAGAGCACAGGTTTCCAATTCACACTCGCCCTCTTCCTAGAGACTCCCTCAACCTTTTCCGAGTCTCTGCTTTTCTTCTTTCCGATTTATCCGTCAGCCACCGCTTCTAAATGGAGAAAAGTCTATACAGTTGCCATGCGGCAGCCGAGTCTTCTGCTAACTGACTGACTGACTGACTTGACTGCTGCTTCTGACTGAAACAAGCGGCAGGAGTTCATCAGGGGGGCGTGGCCTCAAGTAGACATGTGGTCAATATTCATGAGGAGGCGGGTAATCCCGCCTCTTTGCATAATACGGATAATAAAACGCTTAGACTCGTTTATAAGGATTATTTGGCAGTGGTTTAGTGAAAAGTACACTGTAACACTCAGTTAGAGATCGTCATTAGATAGTGCACCCACAGGAGAAAGTAGTAGTGAATTTTGAGACGATCGTTTTGTCAGGCATCTCGTACACTCAAACTGCCTATAGTGCATGCAGCCACATGAGCCATTCTTGTATGTCAACTGAAAAGGCTAGAAGGGTGAGTTTAGTTGGGTTTTACCCCCCTCTATATTTATGCCATTAGGTAACACTAAATCGTCTGGATTGCAAAATGAGCGCTCATCAAGGCTGGTAGCTGAGTCAAGGGCGTTCTGCGGAATGTAAGGCACGATGGGCTTTTTTCTTGTGTAATGCCAACCTTGGGAAAAGAGAAAAACATACCAGAAAATCATTGTGCGTTATATTTTCCAAGCAGCGCTTCCAAATCCCTACACTGAATACAACAAATATGGCAAAATCAAGGACGCCTACAAAGAGACATCAACTGAGGCTTTATGGCTGCCAATATGATTTGTAAAATGGTCTGTAATCTACAGCCATTTGCTGCATTCATTGTCTTTTTCATGGTCAAAAATCGTGCCATGATAGGTACAAGCCTGGATATAGAGTCATAGCTCAAACCCTAAATTCATTGCTGCGGCCAGTAAAGAGAAGAAGTTATTGCCTCTGCGTTTCTCGTCAACTTCTGTTGAAGGACAACTGTGCCCAGGTGGAGCCATGAGGGAGTAGTAAGTGAGGTAGATCAGTGGTGAGGCCTGTAAACACACGGTCATATGAGAGGATTGGAACCCCTCTGCCCCTGTGGTTAGTGATTTGCGAGGACCAATTACACAGGTCATTCAATGGGTCACAATCAAGGAAACACAGTTGGGAGCTCTCACATCGCAGAGAAGTCCATATCAATCAGTAACCATCTAATGTTTCACCATCACTTTATTGCCATTTATGAGCATGTCACACGTTTCACTTGTATGCATTTTGAACTGTTAAGCCAAAGGCTCTCTTCTTTTTCTCACTCTTATGGTGGGAATCCTCATTAAGAAAGGTCTAGTTCAATGTTTTTATCAAGCATCAAAGTAAATCCTTAATGTCAACTTATGTGCACAGAGGTTCTGTGCTTTTCTTTCACCAAAGATTGTGGTGGTACCTTTTTTCCCTCTTTGCATTCATTTTTGCCATTTTTTTAATTCACACTATCTGAGAATATTGTCAGTGTAATTTGTTGCAATACTAAAAGGTTGGGAAGGGCGGAGGGTTCATTGTCAGATTCACCATCTTAAATCACTGCCGTCGATGTGTAGACGAGATGTTTCCTGTGGTTGCACTTCAAGATAAAAGGTATGGTTTCCCTTCCACCCCGCCAGGATCACTGAACTGATAGACATCTTAGGTTACAGGGCTCATTGAAATGCTTGCTCTGGGTAATTAGGGTTAATTGGAGAACTTTTAAACCCTGGGGAGACCACAATTTCCATTGATGACAAAGCCAAATTTCAGTGTGGAGACTGTTGAGGGCTTCGGTTGGGTAGGATGGGGGGGTTTGTGAGTGTGTCCCCCTTTTGTGGTGCCCTATGACCTGCCCAGAGGTGATGCTTGTGTTGGGTTGATGATAAATATGGGGAGTGTGCTGATGTAGAACCCAAATGAGGAGGGGCACAAAGTCAAATTTGTAACTGTTGCTATTCAGAGGCATTGAGAATTTGCTTCACATGCATTTGCCACTAAAACGCAAGATGGTGGTAAGACAGGTGGCTAAAGGTTAACAGATTGTATTCGGACATTTTCACGAGATTGTGCACGATATTGCGACCAGGTATTGCAAGTCAACGGTGTATTCACTGGTGGCAAAGCGTGGTTGGGAGTTGTCTCGGAGCAAAGACAGGGTCCCTCCTCTGAGACCATGGTGCTAATCTCCTGCAGCCTTAATGTGATTATGGTAATGACCACCCAAATGACCCCTGGGCTTTGGGGGATCGGTGAATCACACTTCCTAACACACAGGCTGCGGCTGCATTGGGTTGCAGATCATGGACCACCAGACACAGACAGGACGGGGCCTGGTCGCCCACTCCTGTTCCTCTGTCTTTGCTGAGCTCGGAAGAGTAGAGTGAATGACCAAATAAATTCCAGCGAGCCACAAAAGAGCTGAACAGCCATGAGAGAGATGGATATCTTTTGTTGTCTGACTCTCAATGCCGTATTCCAATCCAATTACCTCAGCCTTTCGCAACCCCTCCTATCACACTGCACGGCATTGAAACGTGCATGAATTCAGACTCGGACCCCCGACAAGAATGTGGCGGATTAGGTGCTTTATGGTGAGTATTCCCTTCCCCCTGCCATTGCCTAAATCAGGCGTGAAGTCTTAAAAGTATCAAGATTTCCAAAGCCTGTCCTGGTCTTAGATACCATTTTGTCATTTTTGCTTTAAAAATGGAACAACACAAAACAATTCATTCATGTACAATGTCACTGCACCACTTAACACATGGGATCGTGTGACGTACACAATCCCAGTGTCCCAGCACGTGAATGAAAAAAGTGCAACGTGAGGGAGCACATCTGAGCCAGACATGAGAGCTCCAGCCTGAGCACCACACCAGCTACAGGGAGGATCTCTGCAGTTTAGTGTTTGGCCTATTTCAAAGAATCAGTGTTTACACCATGTGTTTATGGGAGCTGCTTTTACTGAATGTGTTACAGATGGTATCAGCAATCCGTTCTTAGATAAATATTATTTTCCACTGGAAAGGTGGCCACTTTGTTATTTTCAACATTTATTCGAAGGGCCATTCTGTGAGGTGATGGGAATTTTGATGTCTAAACGTGTGTGAGGTAAGGCCCTGGATGTGCTCGGTGTGTAAGGGGAGCTCAGCTGCTCTGCAGAGGCTCCGATGGAAATGGATGGAGCAGGGAACAGAGGTTTGCGTTTTCACTGGCTCAAACTGTGCTTAATTGCTGTGGCGATGTTGTGGGTGACCTGTTTATGTCCTCTTGACTATCAGGGAAATTATTCCCTGACAGCCATACGCTGCTGGAGGCCAGTGACACATGAGAGCTGTAATGACTGAGAGGGATTATTTCTCTTTGCACATCCATCCATCCAACAGAAACACCCACAACTGGAGCAATATGCTGTAGATTTGCTGTCGGTATATCAGGTGGTTCTTAAAAGTTATCGGCTAACTGAAAACACTGAAGTGTTTCACTTATTCAATTGAATAGAATAAATGGCAAATTAGTACGAATTACAACAGCATCTGTGAGTTGATAATCAGTCTGTGTGTGTCCTCACACATCCTAATATTTGCGAGGTGTGTGATCCTCTGAAGGGAGTAAAGGTCAGAGGGTGAAACAAATCAGATTATCCCCGCTTACACTAGTAACCTACTACTTACCAGCATACCAATCCCACCTGGCTGACAATGCCAAGTCTCATACTTAGGTCTCTAAGCTGACTCCTGCGATCATGTGATCATGTGTGTGTGAGCGTTTCGTAGATACCGCCAAAGAGGTTTCAGGACGGAAAGTAAATTTGATCGGATAAGCTTCTGCAGCGACGACGAGCAGCTTAGTCAACTGGAATGCAAAAGGGACAGTTGACGGCTGAAATCGTTGAGCGGTGCGACAACGAACGAGGTGGGAGGATGCTAACTATTGAGGCGAGAAGATTGGATTTTTTTGGCACCCTCGCCATCGAAGGTGGTCCCCCAAAGTCAGGGGGGCCTGTCTGTGTTGTCCTCGGGATCAGTGAGTCAGAACAGTGCGCTCCTCAACCAGGATATTGGCCCTCGCATGAGGTGAGTGCAACTAATTACGTGAACTTCCTATCTGGAGGAGGTGACACTGATAAACCTCTTCCTCTCCTTTGTCCCTGTTTGTCGATCTAGCTGCACTTTGGATAGCGTCGGGCATGGCGTGTGTCACCGCGAGGGAAAGAGAGCAAATCCGTGAGTTCTCGCTGCGACATAGCCTCGCTCCAAATCAAGACAAATGATCTGCGGAATGATAAGCGCAGAGGAACTCCATCATGTAAGCTGGGTCTAAATGACAGCCCCTGCCAGTTTTGAAGGAAAAATATTGACGCTGGCAAAGTCTTTGCGTCCCTGGCACCATGACGTCGCCTTTTTTCCATGACACATTTGATGATTGCTTCCAAATGGCCCTGTCAGTTTTAATAAAGGCGACCCAGGCATTTCGCCTTCCTCTAAAGTAAACAATATCCACCAGCTCTCCCAGAAACATACAGCACATATGAACACACACACACACACGCACACACACGCACACACACATACTCATAAAGGACCAAATCTTGAGATAGAGCAGGCATTTGTGGACTGATGTGTGTTTTCACGTTCAATCTTCTCACTCTTCGAGGATTGGGCGAGGCAGTTTGCGGTATGAATTGATGTTGTTTTTGTAAGTTTGCAGATTGAAAGCCAAAATGTTATTTTAGGAAACTGGATGTACGTTTGTGATATGACAATAAAAAATTGCTGAGGAAGCGGGGGTGGAGTGGGGAGGAATCAAGGCCAGCTGCTCGTACAAAGCTTTTCCTCACACCAATTCATTAAAATGTCTGTCGAGCTAGCCCGGTAAATTATTTGAAAATTAACTCCTTTTATTGTTTGGTTTAACACTTGGCTTTCGCAAAACCACAAAACATGGACTGATAGGAGCTTACTCGTGGTTTTTAAATCAAAGAATGACAGCCTGCTTTGACAAACGGGGGGGGGTAACATAGATCAAATAGGAATATGTGGGAACACCTGGTGCGCAACCATGCAAGAGTCGAGTATTTGAGCGGTCGACTTCGTTGGAGCATGTCAACTACCTGTTAATGTTAAACTAATGTGCCCACTTTCCCCCTCCAATATGGATATGCCATCCTCTTTTAAAGTGTCTGACACTTGATATAAATTAGCATGTGCAAGTACAATGGAGCAACAAGGATGATAGTGTATTCAGAAATTCCGCCATTTCCTCTTTTCTCAACTCAGCCAAGCATTGATATTTTTTGTCAGTAAAGGACAGACAGAGTACCTCTCGTCCCACCAAATTCTCCCAGTAGAGAAATAATCACTTTTCAGGTAATTAGCAACGACAAACAAATGCTCCCACCTGCCTTCTGTAAGGTTACAGCAATTGTGTTTTTGCCATGAATAGGCGCATTGATTCTTGATCAATAGTAAACTTCAGCGTGGTTACATTTCACTTACAGTAATAAGCAACAGGAGGGTTTTATTGCCGTCGTCTTGTTTTTCTCGTAGCTGCGGTTCTTAAAAGGCTGTGTGAAGTGGTCATAAAGCTGTCAAAGAGAGCAATATTTCCTACAGCCATTGTTGATTACAAATAACGTGTAGACAATGCTCGCAATGCGTGTGACACAGACAACGCAAATGTGCCGCAGGTAGGCGTAACACAGGGTGTAACGCCAGTGTTTCTTCATGTCAGCTTGTCTAAGCGGGCACTGGCCCTGACACAGCCACCGCCCTTCTTCATCAAGACAGAGCTGTGGAGCTGGAACGAGGAGAATAATAGATTCTCCTGCTGTGGAATGGCTCACACGTGCAGTGCAAAGGGCAAAAATAAAGCAGAAGGTGTCCCCACTGACAGCTCTTTAGCCTGGGTGACCCAAATTCAAAATGGTGCACGTCTATGCAATCTGAATGATCTAGTTAGCAAAGATTCTGACTGTCCAAAATCGTTAATGCTACGGCACTGAATGGACAGTTGTGTCTTGATCGTTTTTTTTTTTTCCTCCAGCGGAATTCCTTTGATTTGATTCACATTTGCACTCGGTAACCTTCCTCTGACTGTGAGAAAACTGCTGCTGTTCCCTCCGTCATTGCGAGTCAACACAACATGCTTTCATTATTGGAAAAAGCCCCATGGGAAAAACAATATGCAGACTAAGAACTCAGCTAAGTCATGATTACAAGGGGGCGCATTCCACAATTCCTGTTTTATAGTTTTGGGTTTCCCAGCGTGTGAACCTTTGAATGACAAGAGTGACCGTTAGACTACACATAATCAAATGTTTGCCGTCGCTGAAACATTTACATGGAAAGTTCACCTCCATTTCATGGCAGGAGTCTCTTGCCTTTATGTGCCTGACAAGCTGTGAGATAATAATGGTGTCGAAATTCCTCCGATTCTTCCGTGCAGGCTCATATTGGAATATATCATTTCACAGAATGTTGCTCAACGGTTCCACAAAAGCATGCAGGCAAAATTTCCCACATTGAGGCCTTCCCACGGTCGAAATTGAAATAGCGCACGATGAAAAAAGTCGTGTTTATTTGGGTGCCGCTTTAACACACATTGCCAGAATCAAGTATAGCTTCATTTAAGTAGCGTCATTTACTAAAGCAGCAGTATGAAAGCCTTTCTTATATCATTTTTGTGGCTATTTTGGAAAAATATTATATAATAAAACTATTAAATCTCTGTAGCGAGTCGTGTAGATTCAATCTGAGCTGGGGAGATGCTTTACTCTTATACACCATGGGGAGATTTCCTACCTTGTTTGTTGACCGCCTTATATTTACATTTAATTTCGTTTTTCGTGCTGGGTGGGGCCGAGCTGTCATATGACTGCTATGCAGCAGTTACTTAGGCGCGGAGGGATTCGATGACATTTTCTCCACCCACACCACAACGTTGCAGTCTGTCACTTTAATGATACACACAACAGCTTGCCTTGAGGCTCTTTCATGAACCTTGTCGACACTTAAGAGTGCAGTGACTATCCTGACATCACATGTTCGTGGAAACTGTCAACCGCAATCGGATCGAAATTTGCTGTTAGTGGGAAGGATGCAGCAGGTTTTAAGCAGATTTAGGTATGTTTACAGTGTGCATTCGTCACAAGTGCAGATAGATCTGCCTGCCGCTCCGCCTGGCCGTACTGTATGTACAGCGGTGCTGTGAGACAGGCAGGTGGATTCCAAACAAGACATGCAATGAGCTTTAAGTGGGCGGCTGAGTCTTGCCTTTTGAACTCGGGTCAGAAACGGGATCCCTCTGTATGGTTGGCAGAACCTGTGGCCCTTTGAAGCTGTGTCGGTTTGCAAAAAACTGGCATCTCTGCCTTGCTTCTGTCCTCTTGTGGTTACACTAGACTAAATGATCCAAAACACCACAGCAACCCGTTCCAGTTAAAGGAGACCTCAGCGATAGAAATGCAATGCAAAAGATTGTTCAGGCCTGCACTCCGAATACCAGATCTACCATATTACTAATGTATTTATCATCTCAGACTTTGGTTTCATAAACAATGTGTTTGCATGCAGTGAACAACATTTTTTCCCTTTTTTTTCGTCCAATGGCTGCTCGCTATGAACCTCACACTGCACAGTGCTGCAGAAAAAAAAGCGAATGTGGTTGCTGTGAGCCTTCACCATCCATTTACTCTGAAACAATGATTCAAGGAGAAACATATAAATTTGATTTCAAACAATTTCCTTTGTATCTGTGGCCAATCTAGGCCGTAATAAGGGGAAGAGAAAAGGATGAGATGCATGTGTACAAACTGATAAGAGCAGAAAGTATCCTGTGCGAAACACAGAACATGTGCATGCATAGAAAAGAATCACTTAAATTCCGTTGATGAAACTTGTAGGATAAGTATCATTACTGTATCGCTCACTAGATGAGTGCTGTAAATATTAACTGCTCTCAGGGCGGCTTGGTTAGATGTTTCCTGATCTGAGGAATGTATATTTCAGTCAATGAGAAATGTCAGACAATGCAACCGTGCCTGCGGCGAGCTAAAGGCTCTAAGATGGCAGAGGCGGGCTTTGTTTTGACACGAGGGCGCCTGTCTGTCACTGGCCGAGTAGAATTGCGATGAAAGAGAGCAAACCGCTGGCAAGTCTTACAGCTTCTTTGATTGGAGGTCGGGATAATAAAGGGGCCTTGTGTTTTCCGAATCTACTGACAGATGCCGATAATTCCGTTTACGTTGAGACGAGACTGTCTGGGAGCCCTGCCGTGTAAAATCTTGATTTAACCATTTTATTTAACCATGTCTCCACAACCACTCGAACATCTCATGCAACTGGAGACATATACGATTTATGCAAATCGGGGTGGGGGCAACGGGGGTGTCCTTTGTGTCAGCACATCTGACATTCCTTTATGCTAACTCAAAGCTTTGTCCAGGGAGCCATTGTGGAGATGTGCGCGTTCATTATGAGGAGGCCGTGGATGACATATGTTGGATTCTAGATGAAAGTGTGACGGTGGGACTCATTAACGGGCCAAAAAACGAGTTCCAGCCCTGCTCAGCCTTAATATCCATCATCAACTCAAACAGAAACGAGTCAGCGGTATCGAAAATAAACAAGAATGTGGATATTTTGACATGGTTACTGAACAATTTAAACTTTTTCAGGGAAAAAATGCTTTTCAATTCATTCATTAATACAGAGCGCACTCACGTTATCCAGCAATCATTACGCTCCAGCGATCTAAAGGCCATTGTCACATAGGGGGTCTTTTGTGTAACAGAAGAATGGCCAAGTGACCCCCGGCAGAGCCAAGCAAGGCGAGGGAGACGCGCGTCTCTTAAGGTCCCGCCGCCCACTCCATTCTGCAACGCGGAGTAAAATTTCAGGGTCCAAGTGACCATGAGTGTTGCTGAGTGATGCAAAGAGAGAGAGAGAGAGGGGACCCTAAACCTAATAGCGTTGATGATTGAAACAAAACACAGAGTCCCTGCAGACAACAGCCTCCAGCTCTGTGTTACTGAGTGCTCTGCGACCCTCGGATGAGGCCCTCGGCCCTGGTCGCAGCTTTCCTGCCTCGCCTCTTCTCACTGTATTTGTGTTAAGTCTAGATTTGTGTGTATTACCAACTCCATCCTGAAGCAGGAAATCGCGACATATCGAGCGTGATGGCATCCATCATCGCCCTCCGCAGTGGTTTCGCACCCAAAGAGCAGAGCAGTAGACAACAAGATGGCGGGGATCTGTGGTCCAGGCAGATTCTGACCTGGATTCTTTGTTAACTGTGGTACTACAGTGGGAAAACTCTGATATGTGCGTCACAATGAAAAACAATTCCAGTTGTTATACTGGTGTAAGGTCGGTTTTGAGTCGACTTGCTCAATAAATATAATCAAGACAACACAATGAAAGAGGGAGTAGGTTGGGATCAGAGATCAAATAAGATTCATAGATACTTTGTATTGTTGCAATCAATCAGAGAAGAACAGGATGATGCAATGGCCACTCTGTGACTGTAAAATATTAAAGATTTGAGGAAAAAATAGAAAAGATACATACCTGAAAGAGTGAATTGCTGTTTTTGAGGCCATTATATTATCACATTTGGGTAATGTTGATCATCTGGTAATTTGACATATGTCTGGATGTGATTATAATCAAGAAGCATTTGTATTAGGGATGTCCGATATTGGCTTTTTTGCCGATATCCGATATGCCGATATTGTACAACTCTCAATATACCGATACCGATATCAGCCGATACCGATATGTGCGCCGGTAAATGCTTCAGGAGCGGATAGGCGCTATTTCGGTGTAACACAAGCATCATTTTATTTTCATCGGTTTTATTTTATTGGTTTTAAAGCAAAAAAATCTGATACCGATATTACATTTTCATGCTAATATAACATCTCTAATTTGTATATATTTCTTAATTCATCAAAAAGCCTGCTCATGTTATGAGTTTGTCCTACTGCAATCAATTGCATTATTTCTGAGTCAGATTTTTCTTATTCTGATGGAACTTGGCACATGCAAATCTTCATCTGTCATGACTTCTCTTTGCAGGATAACAGAACAAAACACGCATATCTAACAAAAGTAAGGAAATATTAGAATCTGAGAGTGCAGGCAAAGCGGGCCTGGGAATAGTCTGAGTGAGTGAGAGTCAGAATTCTTGTAATGGACTATAAATAAATGTATATTGCACTCATTCCCATCAGTCCACAGATTTTCTCTCCATTAGCTGTCAATGAAGCGTGTCGGAAATGTGCTGCTCTATAGATCTTTTCGCTCTCAGACAAAGTTACCGCCCGCGCCGAGAAGCACAACACGACCAAAATGTTGCCGATCAAAGGGGACAGCAAATTTAAATCTCTTTGAAGGGGATTTTTAGACTGAATAGGAAAATAGCGGTGCCAAGCCTTTCAACTCTACTGCCATGTGTTCAGGATGTATTCGGAGAGAGAAAACACTGTTGCGGCGAAATGTCTCAAGTTCGTGCTCATGTGTTTCAATTCGGTCGTTGCTCAATCAAAGCGTGCATATCAGTTCCTTCTTGTTTTATTGCCCTTTAGAAACATACTCAGAGTATTATGTTATCAAAAGTGGGAAAGGGAGGGAACGCTCAGACAGCTGAACAAAGGCAATGCAAACAGCTGTGCCAGTACAAACAGCAGTCAGATTATTTGTGAGTGCAAAGCAAGATAGGGCCGCTAACATAATACCTGCCATCAAATCAAAACACTCACTGAGCTCACCAGCCGCGGCGAACACCATTCGCCGATTTTGTGCTCGATGTTTGTTGGACCTAAAAAAAAAAAAAAAAAAAGGAAAAGGACCCCATTGCTTGACTATTGCACCAAATACGCCTCGAATTGCGTTGCTCCTCTGAACCCATTCGCACATCTCAGACTACACGGTTCTCACTTGAGGTGGCTGGCTGCAGTAGGAGGACCAGTGTTGATACAGCTGATCCCTGTTATTCCAGGCGAAATATATGGGCCTGTTTGTTTTCAGAGATAGACCCAACGCTTTGCTTCAAGTTCATATTTATCTATCGGAGGAAATATGTCAGCACCGGTCCTGGTTGCACTTTTAGCTCGCTTTTCCCCGCACGGAATGGAGGTAACCTGCGTTTGATTTGCAGGCCGATGGAGAGGTGACTTGTTGTGTTGGCGGTGTCGCACACGGGCCTGTTCCTGCCTTTGTTTATTTCAGACAGCATATTGCTCAGATTACACATAAACGTGCAGGCTGTTATGTTCACGCCGTGAAGTTTGTGCCGTGTTTCAGATTTCTTATTTGTATGAATCAGGGTGTCACATTCCCAGAGTCAATGCAAAGCAAATCTACAACCCCTAATTTTTTATTTAAAGTAAGAATAGAGTGAGAAGGCATCGTTCAAAGATAATTACACCGAGGTGAACTTCAGATGAGACGGGTTACCCTTTTATACGCCGTGTTCGAACACATGTGAACGCCGTTCCACCTTTCTGGTCGTTGTAGAAATGACACCGTTCAACACCCTGGAGGTGTTGAAGCAGTGCCAATAACTGCGGAGAGTAGTAATTTTAGAGTTTGCGTGCAGGAGACAATAACTTCTGGAACTGTTGCACGCCCATGTGATGGATTTCCCCTTCTGTGCATGTGATTGGTATCTATCTTGAAAACTTGAAAATGAAAGGCATTGTTCAATACTTCTTGGCAGGACTCGAGGTAATACATTCAGTTGGAGATATTCTCAACCGACTAATGTTACAACCAGAGCAAACTGTGTTTTTACACGACAGTAAATGTCACGGCTTCAACGTCTCCGTGCGACAAATTGGTCCTTACAAGTGTCCTAGCTCGTGTCCACAGCGAAGGCAGTTTGGGATTTTTTTTTCTTTTTTTTACAGGATACACCAGGTTTAGACTTGGCTGTATTTGGTTGAAGTAATGATATTACCTCAGCGGCGTATGAGGCAACACAGTATTCCTCTACGTCTTTGGAGGGAAGGGGAAGTCCCCACGTCTGTGCGCTGTTTGACTGGACGGTTGAGTAATGCGGCCTGGGATTAGGTGGAGCAGCCTCTCAGCCCTCACACTGATCTGTCTGGACCCACACAAGCGAACGACTGGATCAGAACCACAGCTGGCCGGCATCCTTCCACCGTGTCAGGCAATTCATACATTAGCCTTAGAATTGCAGCTACCATGATTCCCCCATCTCTCACCCGCTAAGGTAAATTAATTAACCGCATGCTTGCTGGAGTTAAGGGTCTCTGTCCTGTCATTGAGTGGAGCTTGTTCGACCAATGAACAACCTCCACTTCTCGAAGCACATCTGTTATTTGCAACGGATTCACGAGAGCACGCAGTCTGGAACACGCTCAAAGCCTCGAAATATGGTTTATTCTTCCTCACTGCAAACGGGTGACTTAGTTTGGGATTTATTTTTCATTTTTTGGAAATGGGAGAACGATGCCTCAATTGGTGTGAAACACATTTTATTCGATTTTCGGGGGGATTTTGAGACACTTCTCAAGGGGGAAACTGTTTCTCTGCATTTGACTCATCCTTGTTATTCGAGAAACGGTGGGGCTGCTCCGTCAGGCACCCGCGGAGCAGTTGGAGGAGACTCAATGTCTTGCTCAAAGACGTTTTGACACTGACCTCTTTTCAGGAGGAGCCTGTGATCGAACCTGTGCTGTCTGGTCTAAAGATGATGTCACTGTCTGGATTGAGTATTAAGCTTCTAGCCTCCTGACTCACAACATCCCCCGTTTTTTAGGTGGAGCAACAGTATACTCACACCACTGGCTATGCGTGCATAGGGGAAACAACAAACAATAACCTTCATTTCAGGAGAACGTGCTTTTTTAAGTATCAAATCGAAATGGTAAATATGAAAGCATCTTCAATCTTGAATACTCACACCTGCAGTAGCTGACATTTTGTCTTCCCTCAAATATTGTCCAGATTCACACCAAATGTCACATTACCATTGATGTGGTGCGAGGGTTCTTGTTTGGCATTCAACTCCATCAGGTAATTCTTGACCTCTGGCATTTCCTTGGCATCCAGCAACTTCAATTACTTGTTCTGAAAACAAACACGCAAAAACAAAGTGGGGGAAAAATGTAACACTCTTGGCAGAGGGTGCTCGGTCTTCAGAAACACTCATCTCACCCAGTGAGTTCCATACATGTTTGATTATACGGTCTGGTTGCATCTTGTCCGGACTATGCACGTAACAACAATAAACAGAAACACACATTGAGCTGGTTCTCAAGTTACAACTTGAAAATCACACAAATGTCCACACTGTGATAGTGTTTATTTCACTATTCACTCTGCAACGGACAATAAAAGTTGGCACGTTTCAAACAATCGGGATCTAAGAAAGTACACAAAACAAGAAGAACTGACACACAGTGCCAGACGAAGGCTGGCCTCCATGCTTCAAGGTTTGAAATGACCATTACAGGACTCAAAGGTCTGCAAAACTATCAAGGTACATTTTGAGTAACACTGTGGCGAAGGCCAGTGTCCACAATCAGAACAAAGAGATTTCTGGCAGTTGCATGCAACACAAAACCATGATTATGGTGCCAAACACACACTCACACACACAGAGATGCTACAAAACCAGTCACAATTAGAACAACAGTGGCTCCACCTCAGAAACTTGCCAGTTTAGGGGCATGACTGCCATGCCAGTAGCGTCTTTATATCAGGTCTAATGTACAAATTGTCTAGTTAGAGCGAATTCCAAAACGAAAACTAAGTCTGCAGGTGGCAGGGAAATATCTGAAGCAAAATGTCAACAGTAAATCATTACCGGACTGAAGAGTGTGGCATTTTAACGCATCAGTAAGAGGATGATTAATGCGGCAGTGTGACATATGGAGAATTAATGGGCTTCCGCTCATAGAAGCACTTTAACGACTCCGCCTCATTTGACGCTGAAAGACAGCAGAAAATATGTGACAGGCTTATTAAGTCATCCTCACGAAAGGGCTCACCAATGTCAGCGGAGAAATAATTAAAACTTCCATTGGAAAATGAGATCACACCTACATGGGCAAAACCTGTGTTTATCTCTACGCGTTGCGAAACTCAGTTTTACGATACATTCTGTACTATAGGGAGCTGGGAGGAATTATTTATGACATAGTCCGTTAACGGTGGACACTGAGGGAGCCGCTCGCTACCTTCCCCAATCAGCTGTGTGTAATAGGGTGGAAATTGGGTGTATATTATCAAAAGATTACAATCTAAGCAATGTGGTGTGTGCGTGTAATCCATTCCATTTCCTGTGAGGGCCTCAGATTATACAGCCAGACTCAAAGAGCATGAAGACTTCAATCACTGTGAGGCCCCGGCAGAATGACGAGGAGAAATTGCTGCTGTCGGTTTATTATAAAATGACATTTGTTCCAATGGAAATTAAATGGTGATTATTGAGTTAATCTGTCACTCAAGGCCCGTGGTATTTTAAAACCTGTTTGAGCCTTGATTAAGAAAACACATTACAGGGGAAGATATTATCATGATATCATAACACGAGATGTCATTAAGTATGTTTCGGAGGGATGCTGACGCGTTTCAATGCATTCCTTTCATTTCAGGACTGTCGCAGTCTGGAGAAAAAAAGTCGAAATGCAATAAAAAATGTTTTTCATGGCTATAATAACATAGGCATTCGGACCCGCCAGACAAATTCTATTTTGATTAAATTTGGGGCAGCTTTAGAGGCCAAAATCACATTATATGTGTGGCTCTGCAGTGTTGTTACTTTGGAGTGGACCTTTTCCTGTGCTCATGTATTAACATTTATGCATACTGGAACATTTTGGCATTTTCAGAGACTTAAAAGGCTTCCATGATTACAGAGAATGTGATTATTTTTTAATAGCCTCAATTTCCATAATGCCATTAGGCCTCTCTTACTTATTTGACCTGAATAAGTATGTCAGAAAAGTGTCAGAAATTGCAGTGTATTGATGACTCAAGTCTTCAAAAACAATTGTTGTTGAAAAAACATTCCCCAAAAAGCACTGGTTGACAAAACACATAAATGCTGCAAGTCATTGAACTTGAGACAAGACAGAGTGGAGAGGTGGGGTGAGAAAACAGAGCTAATAGTGTGAGTGTGTGTGTGCGCGTGTATGTGTGTACGTGCGTGCGTGTGTGGCTAACAGCACACAGCTGTTTTTTGTGTTTCTCCTGAGGCAGCAGTCACAGCCTCGAGGGTGTCTGAAATCCTACGTCCTTGGAAGGACTCATCTGGACTCCCACGTTCAGGTCCAGCTTACGGCCCAGCATGCACCACTGCAGAGTGACAGATTGTAACGTTGAGGGAAGCGTTTAACCCCTGAAGCCCCTCTAATTAACCGCCTTGTGTCCAATTTCCTAAACGAGCCCGAGAACATATTTACTGGAGCGCAGCTTTATTTGGGGATGAAAGAGGGAGAGGTCCTCGTCTCGGTTCTTGGTTTGGCCACATACAGAGGTCAGGAGGGACTTGGTTACGCCTTTGCTCAGCTTTCAGGTTTGTGTTAGCACCATCAAAAGTGTTTACTGGCCCGCTTGGATCAGGGGAATTTAAGGCGATGTACAAACATCGCAGTACAAACACCCTTTCAGAAGGATAAACATGTAGCAAAAGCTCTGACAAAGACGGTGACAACATAAACTCCTAGGTTACCGAGGAACGTTCTGAGCTTGGCGTCCAGGAACTCTCCCACTCAACCGGTCCTCCAAGTCATCTGACCTCTTTTAAAGCTCCCATGCTGCCAATCAGCACCTGATTAACACAGTTCCATCTCTACGGTGATCTGCACGCGAGTCAAACGCACACAGTTGACATGTCAAAACCAAGTCGGCAGCCAGCCTGCGTCTCGTTATTGCAATCTCAACCTGTGAGGCTCGAGTCAAGTAAGAATATATTGAGAAGTTGGACGTGCTCATGCTGGCAAGGCCTCTCTTTCCTCCTGCTAGCAAGTCAGGGGAAATGAAATTACCATCTTGACTCCTTGTGACCCCAACAGTGGTTCTGCTAAAAAAAAAGCTCACATCAGCTCTCTGGGTGGGTTATTTTCTTGGACCTTTCTCTACATCGTGGCTTTGAACCTTTATTTCAAAATAGGAGAAATACAATCTCGCTCAAATAGTTTTCATCAATAGTTTTCAGTCAAGCAAATCCTCACAGGTTAACGGTAGGTCAACACTGAATGTGGGATTAAACCCCAACGTCTTACAGGCTGAAGGTCCATCTGGTGAGCAGGTATAATCAGCCTGGGTCACAGGTGAGCCATAGATGGTAGATACAGCGCTAGGTCTCAGTCGCGGCATGTCTCCTTCTAAACAAGTCCAATAATCACTACATTACATTCTCCTTAAAATTGGATGTATTTTTGTCGTGCATTTTAAAAAGAACACTTTCAATTTTAAATTCTGTGTATTGTCTTTCATCCATTTTGCTCAAATGATCCCTGGGTAGCGATTTCAAAAGCAGCTTCAAAGAGTCGCTGGGGTGGGACTCGGATGTGGAGTGTAACCGGTCAGTTTGTGGGAAACGCTCGAGGAGTTTGTGAGTTTAAAAAGCAAATGCAAGCTCAGGAGATGGATATTCTGTAATGTCTGACATGCCTCACTACAAATATTGAAGCTCATCATGAATTTGTTCCCTCAGAAGAAACCCACAAACCATGAGACGATAAGGATATCGGCAAACAATATCAACAAAAAGACTCTTTACGCCAATAAGTGTGTTAAACGGTCATATAAGTCAATATACCAAGATATACTGTAGTCCAATAATGAGTCTGCACGTCAATTTAAGGGTTATGCCCTTTGGGGCTTCAACTCAATCGCTCCCATGCCGCACTGTCTGTGCATTTGATTGGTGGTTTTCCCTAGTGACGTCTTTATTTTTGTACACTGACGTCAACATGCCTCGGAAAAAAGCACACGTGAGTCAAAGGAAGTACTTAACATGCAAGCATTCGACTGGCATTCGTGGACGTCATAGACTTGGTCTGGATGCCGCTATGAGAACAGAGCTGTACCCATAGGAATGTCTCGGGGAGGCCCGTAGAGGTGATGGCACACGAAGTGATCCGTTTTCACACTTTGCATCCATGGTGCTCTTAAGGTAAGAGAGAGGCACAAAATAGAAATAGGAGCAAGCGTATCTGTAACACATCACCCCATTAAACACATTCTCAGTATGGACACTTGCCTCCATAAACAAGTTACCCTCTCCATATAGTTAACAGCCACAAATATGTCATTTTATCAAACGTGCAAAATGTAGAACCCAATAAAATATCACAGTGAGACGTATAGAGCCATTTCGTAGGAATGTGTGTAGTGGTAATGTGGATTTCAGCCAGAGATTCAGGCTCCACTTCGAAACTGTAAGAGTTTCTGGGGCCTCTGATGTCTGAGGTTTACATTTCTGCTCTCAGAAGCACTGCAATGATCCTTAGAGCTGAGAAATAATACAACGCAGCCAAGGTGGTTTCATTTCAGTTTCCCAATATTAATAGCAGGGTTTGTTTGTAAAGCCCCTCAACCCCAATTCAGGCCCCAGAAGCTGGATACATGGAAAGAGCAGAGTAAAGCAAGATTCCACCAGGCCGGTTGACTTAACAATCTTATCTACACACAGACTAAGTAATATTTGCGATGATAAAGTAATTTTTTGAGTACCTCCACTGCCTGGTATAACAGGAGGATGTTTATTCCTCCAAACAACACGTGTACAGTATTTTATTACTGAGGCATCACCATTGGTCTTTCAGGAGATTTGGGGGTGTGCTTCAAGGAAAACACAACCACTTATTAAAGTCTAGACGCAACATAAAACCATCAGAAGTCCCCGAGTAAGCACTCGCAGACTCTCGTGGACAGCGTCGTTGGTCTCTGCTCAACCACGCCGCTTTTCCAACCCCTGTCTGTGGAGCGTTTGGAGAGATTCAGTTCATACGTCAACGCTTCCCTCCAAATTGCTCACGACAAAGGAGCGCAGAGGTGGTCGCTTGAGCGTATGTATCGGAGAAGAACAACAAAATCGTAAACACACGAATCCCGATGAAATGTGGTGTCTTAGCGCTGGGTCGCCTGGTCTACCATCTTGGAAAGACTGTAGACCGAGAGGAGACACAGAATATGAAAGCTGGCAGATTTAGTTTTTTGTTTTTTTGTCTGCTTTTGACATGAAACTTGAAAAATAAGAAAAGATAATATAATGCCCCATTCATATTTCTTTACACAAAGGGTTCATTTCACTTGAAAATGGCCCAAATCAAATGAAATATTTACAGCTCTAAGTGATACTTAGGGTACCGATCTTTCCCTTGCTTTCTTTTTTCTTGTGTTTCCGTCACTGCGGTGCCAAGACATTCCTCAATATCCAGAGGTCCCCCACATGCAGTGCAGCGAGCAAATCTGAGCGAGATTTACAGTCCCTGAAACTACATTTCGGTGGATGGATGTGCAGGAGAAAATAAACATAGCGCAAGCTCGGGAGAGCGAGAAACGTTTGGTTTTAATACAATGTCCTTTGCGTCCATGCCCAGCAGAAGAGCGCTACGTCTCCTCTGAGATTCTCATAAAGATAAATCCGTGATTTCTTACAGATAGCAGATTGTGATGACATTAAGCGCCTGCGAGCCACAGCGGAGGGCTGCGATTGCTCATTTGTCGGCTTCTTATGTAAGCAAAAACACCCAAAGTGTGCTTTTCGCTGTTGGTAGCACATCGCAACCAAAAAGATAATCCTGCAAAATTACACACACGGGCTACAAAAATACCACAACTACAAAGAAAATATGAAATATCAGAGCGATTTCTGAGAGGTATCCAGTAACACTGACTCACCGCAGGTTTCACCATGGCTCCATCTCGCCACAACTTTGACCTTTCACAAAAGAGCAAAGGGACTCAGAGGACTGTTTGTCTCAGCAACCCCCCCAGTCGCTATCTTGACATTCAAAGAGAAATCATGGGCACTTTTGGACTGAAAGCATTTCTCTAATCTTTTAGCAAAGACATTGAGATAGAGAACATAGCAAGGTGAAAGGAATGAGGCTGCTTGTTTCCGCGCACAGGAACGGGTCTCGGGAGTCCGGAGGTCTGGCCCACTCTTCAAATGGCATAGTGTTTGTTGGGGAATGTGCAATTATGGAGGCCAGGCCTTTGATCCAGGTTTTCCATCAGGGCTAAATTGTCCTCACATTGAACACACTGCAGTGTATCCTTGGGCACTCCTTTATATTCCCCTGCTCTTTCATGTGCACCCCTCTGGAACTCCAAGCATCCCCTCTTGAAAAGTGAGCTTTGGCCCGTCCATGCTCCAATGCGGGAGAAGAAGCCGCCCAGAATGTCTGGGTGTACGCAAATAATCACGCCTGAAGAGCGACAGCCACAGTATGCGCAGGGCTGAGGAGGTGAACCGCGTGGTAAGACGGGAAGCGAAAGCGTTGTTACGCAAGGACGCGTTTCATGTCACGCTGCGGGTTTGTCAGGAGGGAAAGTGTTTGTGACAGGAAGTTGTGTGCGGTCACATTTGCGTTTTGGGCCGTGACTCTTTCCACTCGATCGCGTCACCTGTCCTGTTATGAGTGAGTACCGCCTCTGCAGAGGAAGTTCTCTCCTTCTTTCCTTCTTTCACAAATCCCTCTGAAAAAACATGAATAAAATAAATGAAATGAAAGATAAAGGAAAACAATTACCTAGACCCAAATAACAGCATGAATTCAGACACCCTGTACCTTCTCAGTCTGAGGAGTTGGTCGCGTTACACTCATGAGAGCAAAGGCTCTTGGGAGTATCCCTGCTGTTGCATTAGTTTTGTTTTTTGTGTTGTTCCTGTTGCTTGATACTTGTGAGATATTTGGTAACCACTGTTTATGTGGCATCATGTAGTTGACGGGAATGTAAACAAGTAGCAAATATTGTTCTTACTCATCTACCCCCATTCTTGGAAAACTGATAAATGCCCAAAATCAAGCCAAAGTTGTCTTTTATCAATAGAGCTTGTCTCATATCCTTTATACTGCTTTAGATATTATTCCATACATGTACTTTATAATATTTCCATAGTCAATATCCATATTCTTTGAAAGATTGAACTGCCGCGAGGTCTGAAAGCGGCTCAGTCACGGCCCTTCCTCTTCTCAATGTAGGCAGCGTGTGAGGTTGTATGTACTTTGAGGTCACGTCAGCACGTCTAGATCATCAGATTGCTCTGTAATCCGACTGCATTTGGACTCCCCCACCCCACCCCCGCGTGTGTGTCCACGGGTGACTCAAAGCATCTGATGTGACACGTCGAGCGAGACTTAAATAATCAAAGTGAGACCAGATGTTTAATCCGTCATTGAAACGGCAGCCCGAATCGAGGCATCGCGCCACCGCGGCGTTTGATGTGAGGCCTTTACGTGCGCCCCTCAGCGGGGCCGCGTGTCGTGCGCTTTCATCGTGGGCGCCCCGGATGATTTGTGACGTCTAATTTAAGACAATTGCCTTCACATCCGAGTAAACGCTAGCCGCGTGCACGCAGTGTTTGGAGTCTACACGGACGAATAAAAACATTCATTAATCCATAAATAATGAGTCTAATTCAGGGGGCTCCTGAGAGAAATTGCCCATTGATTGTGTTATATTTTTACAACCCGAAAACTGTGCAGGAGAACAAATTACTATTTGAGGAAAAAGCCTCGCCAAGCGTAACATAACTGTTTGATGATCAACCTGAAAATTTCCTCTTTTCCACGCATGAATTTTACAACATGGCCAAAGAACCTAAACTAATAAGCACCTACAACTCTTTATTTCGAAAACAGAACATGATTTTTGTCTTTTTTGCCCTGGAAAGGAAACAGGGACATTTTTTATTTCTATTTAGGGACTTATAAATCCTTTAGAACACAAAATTCTTAACATAATATTCTCGTATCAGTGTGTGTTTTGTGGATAATCTCAGTAAACATTAGCACACATTAAAAAATTTGCAAACCAGTAGTGATCACCACAACACCACAGACATTTGTTAAAGGGGATAATTGACAAGTTTGGAGCCACACAGTGCAGGAAAGCTCTAATTTGGAGGGTGTAGTTGTTCCGAGGCACAGACAGCTGCACTCTCACCTTTTCACCCAGCGTCTCACCGGCAGCCCGAGGCGCTGCTCCATCCCACAGCTCGCAAAAAGCCGACAGGATGAATGCAGCCGTGTTACTTCCACAAAAATATTACAACCCATTTTACACGTGTTCTGACCTGTCGGCCTCAGACGTTATCAGTCAAACAAGTCACGCTCTGGTAAAGGTGCTACAAGACATCACCCCCATTTCCCAGACACACATAAACAGACACTCGACATATCCTGAATTAATCGTTGATGATCAACGAGATTCTGAAATTATGTAATTTTGCGCACCACAGAGACAAGCGGCTGGACTGGTTTTGAGGGATTCTTATTCATTTGACTGGAAAATTTGGTTATACCAAATGCTGATTTCATTTGGTCCATAATCTAATACAGTATGTTAGTTTTCATGTTTTAGACTTTTCACTGTTTAAGTGGATGAATTGAAGAGGATCTGAAAGAAAGTCTCAAGTGTCATTCATTTTCTGCACAAATGGCGATTATTTTAAAAACAAATCCCCAACTTTTGCTAACCCGACCATGCAAACTCGGCGTTGGAGTTAACAAAATAAAACACCAGCATGTCAACACGCACACACGCTTCCATTGAGCCGAGTTGTGCAACTGTGCGGTGTTTCATATTTCATATACTTCCTGTGGTTACGGTAATATGTTTACCCCTGAGCCCCAGACCTGCCCCCCACCACACACATACACACACACACACACACACACACACACACACACACACTGTGAGCCCTCCCTGCCCTAACCTCAACTCCTCTCCGCC
>OMPJ01039596.1:0-17295 GCA_900312935.1 Carapus acus | reverse complement strand
CTCCATCTCTCCACGGCTCTGCCCCCCCTCCTCTTTCATCCTCACTTCAACACTCCTTTCCTCCACCTGTTTCTGTCCTTATTTCATCTCCAGAGACTAGCCAAACACAATAACATGTAATTTGCCAGCCTCTCCTGGCGTTGTCCCACCAATACACACACTAACACACACACACACACACACACACGCACACACACACACACACGCACACAGGTGTTGTATCTTCACATTGTCTGGCTCCAATGAAAATGTTTTCCAAGTTTTAGTCTTCTTGCGGTTCTGCTAATTTTGCTTGGGTGAGCACACACACACACAGACACACACATGCATGCACAGGTAGCGAGTCACCTTAACATATATTCAGTGGAACCACGTTGCTCGCAAAGGGGTGCACACGTCTCCTGTAGCCAAAGACCTCAAGGTGAAGCAAATAAACTGTCAGGGACAATGCCAGTTTGGGTGTGTGTGTGTGTGTGTATGTGTGTGTGTGGGTGTGAAAGAGAAAGAGAAAGCGAGAGAGGCACACACACACACACGCGCCTACACGCGTAAGTATGCCTGCATATCGTTTCTCATATCTTGGATTATTGCTCAGGCCTTGAAGTGTTGACGACTGTGGCCTTTACCTTCCCTCCTCTGAGCTTGTTAAGAGCAAAAGGCTCCTCTTCATCACACCCCACTGTGCGTGCGTGTGTGCGAGTGTGTGTGTGCGTGCGTGCCTGACCACAGCAGCACATCTCTCCATTTAGATACGTTTCCGCTGTTTCTTTTTCCTCCTGAAAGGCCTGAGCTATTACCTCACAGTGCTGTTGGGCGATGTTTCCTTGTATGTGTGTGTATGTGTGTGTGTACACGTACGCGTTAGGGGGTTGGTGGCTGCCACTCTCAGGCCATTAGTGTCGCGAGAGGTAAGGTCTTCGCCCAAATCTGCCACTTTCTCTTTAAGCACTGAGAAAATTAGCGGCTAAAAATAACCTGCTAACCGTTGCGCAGAGGCTGCGCTGCGCGGCGAGAGCAGCCGGAGAGCTCTGCAAAGGACAACGCCTGGGAAGAGGTACGGTGTGAGTACGCTCAGGTTTGGGCTCTCAGTCTTGTTTCTCTTGCAAGCTTGGAATTTGTCTAACCGGAACAAAACACTTTAAAATAGCTTCGAATTTGACTGAAATTTGACTGAAAAACAGACTCTTTGCAGGATAATCGCAACAAGGGGACAACTTTGCTCTGAAAATCCAAGAGAGAATGTATCATTCTAGTTTTTGATACTCTCCATGTCTGCAGCAGCATTGCAAATTTCTGCGCGCACACACACAAACACACACACTCACACAAACACAGGCATTGGGAGTCGACACAACCCATCGCAGCTCCTCTGTTCTTCCCTCGCCCCTCCATCTCAGTATGATTTTAGCCATTAGCGATGCGTCTCCTCCATCCTTTCATCTCTCCCCCTCGCACATTTTGAACGCACTGCCTCCTCCATTTTGTCCTCCAGACCCGTCGCAGCAGCGTCTCCCCGGCGCATCTCAGCGAAAGGCGCACTGCGCCGCCATCATGTCCCACTAGCCCGACTGATGGCGACATAATAAGGTAGAGCGTGGTGTCATCGTGCGGCTCTGGCCTCGTCTTTGTCTTCCACGTCTCTCCCTGCCGTGTCCTCTCGCCGCTCGCGGGTGGATTTCTTTCCGCTGGTAACAAGGTGCGGCGGTAACCCTCGCCTGCGTTTACAGCGTTTCAGGGAAAGCGCACGCTCACGCACTGCTTCCCCTCCTTCACCTTTTCTTTCTTATTACATCGCCACGGCTCAGCAGACAGTGGCGAGGGGCCGAACACTAACGAGGCGTCTAACAAGGAGTCGCTCTCCGCCAGTCTCATCTCCGTCATCCGCTCCTGCTCTTCTTCACCTCGTCTCTCTGTCCTCGCTATTCCTCGGGGTCCTGCGCGTCTGACTAGAGCTGAGACTATTCTCAGCGGTAGCCGCTGCTGGCAGGCTAATGGAACGTTTAGGTGCCTGACTGGGGACTGCTGTGTAGTTTGGGGGTGCGGAGGCCAGGCCGCGACTCCAAAAAAAAGACTGACGACACATGAAAAGCCGATCTTAGTCTTTTGGTTCCTCTTCAACCCTCACAGGGTTGCCACAGCAGATCATCCCTCTCTGCCTACTTCTGTCCCTCAAAATCTGGAACTGTCACTGCCCTCATGTCTTCCTTAACTTAACCATCTCAATCTTGCCTCCCTGAACTGATCTCCAAACTGTTCCACCATGGTTGTTTCTCTGATGGTTTCCAACCTGGTCACACCCAAAGAACACTCGGCATCTTTATTTCTGCCACCTCCAGCATAGGACCACAGTTTAATCTAAATCTAGACATCATGGTAGGTCTCACTATCATCTTCTAAACCTTCCCTCTCAGTCTAGCTCCAGAGCCAGCAACCTGTGGCTCTGGAGCCGCATGATTCTCTTTCAGCCTCGTACTGCGGCTCTGCTAGGCTTAGAAAAATAAATAAATAAACGCTTTACTGCATGTCTGGGAGAGGTGAGGCGCTCAAGCCTCACATACTACAGGTTACAGTCCTGCAATAAGATGAAACTGAGCCCCGATTTGCTGCGTAATAGAGTTTGGTGGCTGTCCGGAGGAGAGGTGCTGAAATGCTTTGCGGCTTGACAGCACCATTTTACATTTCTGTTTCCTAAAAGTATTAGCGGCGTTTCCATCCAGTGTTTCTGCACTGAGGAAAGTGTGTCAGGATGGCTCTTTGGTTGTGAAAGGTTATCGACCCCTGGTCTAGCTCTGGTCTGGCTGCAATTCTTCAATCACAAAGCAGCCCTGACACTCTCCTCCAACCATGTCACCCTGCCTGCACTCTATTTTTGACCACTCCTCTATTCTTTACCACTGTCCACAACTTAGAAGTAAAAGCCAGCCTGGTGAGGCGGATTTTGGTGCTGGGCTTTTACAACACCTAACAAGCAACCCAATTTACTCGAATGCAGAACAGAAACCAAACATTTCACACGCTCACAGAGTTGATTTTCCACAGCATTTGAATTGCAAGATCTCTACCACCCAAGATGTAACATTTTTTTCTTCTTCTTGCCTTCGAAATTTTGTGAAACCCACTTCGCCACATGTACAATAAGTGAGGAATCTGTCAAAGAGGCAGTTACTTGTTTTTTCGCGCAAGCTAACACGGTGGCCGGCTCAGTCAGTTGCCACTCCTGAAAACCAGCGGCAGCGTCTGCGTCAAATGAGCAATACGGTGCCGTTAACTTCGATTCGTTCCTGTTATTTTGCTCGCTCTGAAGTGTGACATTTACAGCGAGCCTGCGATGAATCCGGCACAGAGTAACATTTAAGCAGCCGGGATGTGTCAAAGTCAACACGTAGCGTACGTGGCACCCTGAGGTGCGGGACACGTGCTGAGTTATGGGAAGTGGTAGTTTCAGCGAAAAGGCCACGGCCCTCGTCTTCATCACCTGCCGGATGATTAAAATGTTTGTGTCGGCTTAAGTTGACACTCGCATTTCCCAAAGCGCTTTGTGTGACGCAGCCACTGTAAACACCCGCACTCACACAAACACACACACACACACAGGCCAAGCCAAGGAAAGGAAACAAACATATCTGTCAAAGAAATCACCACCGATTTAAAACTGCCTGCTAAGGCAGCAAGTTTTATTTAGATCCATGAAACACACACACACACACACACACACACACTCTGTTAGCGCTCAACTACACTTGGATGCTGAGTTTTCTGATGATGCCATTGTCATTGTAAGAGCTTTAAAAATAGATAAGTTTCCAGCATGGCGTAACAAAGGGTCAATGGAGGGCGCTGTGCCATATTCCCATCACACTTTGATTTTGCTGGACAATTAATAAAACATCTGCTCCTTACTGGCTCTCTTTCCACCGCCTGAGCGGGTTTTCTCCTCTAAAATGGATACCACTCCAAATCCTGCTCAAAGTCACATTAACAAACTTTCCCTTTCTGCTGCAAACGAGCCAGATTTGCATGACAATGTGGCCCGTGCGTCAGAGTGTGACGATGTGCGTGTGCCAGTGCGCACACATTAATGGTTGCGCGGTTGTCAGCGTCTTTGCCTTGGTGATGCTTCACCGTCTCTGGCTCTCTGAGTCAGATAGAGCTCTAAAATAAATTACTCTGATGCTTTTGTGAGTGTGTGTGTGTGTGTGTGTGTGTGTGTGCGGTTGGCTCTCGCTTTCATTTCCTGTGATCAGGTTGAAGCCAATCGGGAGGACTGAAGGTCAAGAGGGAGGAGAGCAGCAGGTAAGAGTATTCCAGAATGTCAGCCCGTCTCGCCACTTTTGGAGTGTGGTCCTGAATTAAAGACGTGGAGATGCTGTTCCACTTTGTTTCATGAAACACCAGCGACAACTCAACAATAAGAAGCCACAACTACACAAAGGTCACAAGACATGGACCCCTGCAGATATTAGAGTGCTTTAATTTCTGCTAATTTCTTATCAGGCCTGAGAAAAATTGTCACTTAGACTCTTCAGTAATGTGCCCAGGAAGCAGGTCAGGCCTCAGTGCCTTGCTCAAGGACACTTAGTCAAGGGGAGGAGCCTGGGATTGAACCTGCAGCCCTCTGATTTCACGTTGGCGTCTTTACCTCCAGCGACAGAACAGACACGAAGAACAAATGACGCAGGGTGAAAAGGGTTGTTGTGAAATTCCATACTGGATAATAAAACACGCGCGTCCACACACACAAACACACATACGCACACGCACACCCTGCTTGATAATGTAATCATCCACGCTGACATGACTGATGCGGGGCTGCGACAGCCTGAGGTCGGCGCGGCGGATGCGTCCAGGGTCTGCGACCTTGCTGGGGGGATGAGTCAGCGTGGAGTAATCGTCTCCGTCCGCCTCCCTGTCAAGGATAATGGCCGCTGATTTAGCTGAGTGACGGCTGGCGGGCAAGGCTCTGCAGCAAGGAGGCCGACTCGGGACCCGGGTGGAGCCGTCGGCTCGCTTTTTCGGTTTTTGTTGTGGTGGGAGCAGAATCTTGCATAAGCCAATCAGTGGTCTAATAGCGACTGTCTAGTGATAGCCATTGTTTCCTTCCTTCCTCCCTTCCTTCCTTCCTACCAACCTACCTACCGACCCACCTACCTGTCTGTATCTCTGTCTGCCTGGTAGCCATCTAGAGCTCTGGACGACACTTCTGGAGTGACGTGTCCTTGAACAACCCATTTATGAGCATTCCCTCAGGTTAGAATAAATGTTTCTACATTTAAGATAATCAGAGGTGAGGGACGGATGACGTCATTGCAGCAGCTCCTCTCTTTCTCTCACTATTCTCTCCATTATAAACCAGCTACGTTCTTCTCCGCTTGAGTTGCCTTCTCGCACATCAAGGTTGGAGACCCAATGGCCACGCACGTCTCTTTGGGATTTTGGTATTTCTGTCCCATCAAAATTTCTCCACTCTTGCTTCGCTTTCTTCCTCCATCTCTTCCTCCTTTTTTTGGGGCATTGTCCCTGGTCTGCTGTGTGTGATACTGGAGCACACAAACAAAGTGGATTTGATTTGAGAGCATCAGGGGAGCGTCAAACCGAAAGGGAGGAAGGAAGAGCTGCAAGAGATGCGATGTGAGAGAGAGAGAGCGAGAGAGAGAGAGGGAGAGATAGAGAGAGAAAGAGAGAGAGAGAGACGGATGGATGCGGTGCCACTGCTGCGAGTAAGATTGAGGAGAGAGGAGAAGAAAAGGAGGGAATGGATGGAGACGCAGTCGGAGGGGGTAGCAGACATTCCAAACCCCATCCCGGGCGCCATCATTAGAGCGGGATAATGGATGGGTGCGGCGAGGGAGGAGAGGGAGGGAGGGAGGAGGGTGAGAGAGAGAAAGAGATAACGCCAGCTTCCCAGCACACCGGAGAGAGAGTTAATATTGGAAGGAGGCAGAGAGGGAGGGAGAGAGGGAGAAAAGGAGAGAGGATGTGAGACGAGCATGCCATGATTGATTAGCCGAAGCATCAGGGAGGAAAGAGGACCAAAAGATGGAGGGATGAATGGCAGACGGGGGGAGAGAGTGAGAGAGTGAGAGTGCTCTTTTCTCTGCAGACCTCACTCGCGAGTAACACACATACACACACAGTGCTGGAGCAGCAGATGGAAAGATGAAAGTGTTGACTATGGCCTTTGGCCCTGACTGTGTGTGTGTGTGTGTGTGTGTGTGTGTGTGTGTGTGTGTGTGTGTGTGTGTGTGCGTGTGTGTCATGTTGTGCCCACAAAATTGGCAAAATGGAGACACACTACTCGTGCTGACAGCAATGCTGCATGCAAAGATAGACTTCACACCCCCTCGCCCACACAGACCCCCCCAACACACACACACACACGTGTGCTGGGAGGTGTGGAGAGGTGTGTGTGTGTGTGTGTGTGTGTGTGTGTGTGCGTGTGTGTGTGTGCGCAGTGCTTTCACAAGTCTCCCTCCTCCCCTGCTGCTTCAGACATTAATTAGGGGAGAATGAGGAGAAATGAAGACAAACACATCCTGACACTGTTCCACCACACACACACACACTTCTGGCGCAGAGGACGAGCGGGGACGGAGAAGGAGCGAGGACAAGCGAGGATGAGTGAGGACAGAGGAGAGGAAGGCAGGTAAGGCGTAAACAGGAGGTCAGACGGGGGACAGAGCAACACCAGTTCCTTTACCATTCCCTCTTTCTCTTTCTCTCCCCGCTTCCTCCCTCTCTCCATACCTCCCTCCGCCTCTCTCTCCACCCTTTCCCCTCTCTCCCTCACCTCCTCCGCTCCCTCCCACGCTCTTTACCTGTCGGCTTCTGTCGGCCATTTGCGCTTTTCAATTTCGCCACGGTTCACCGTGCGTGCGATGGCGGTGAACCCGCCCGTTCCTCTCCCTCTCTCCTTCCCTCCCTCCCTCCATTCCTCTCTCTCTCTCTCTCTCTCTGGGAGCCGCTCAGCGGTGAAAGCAAACGCACGAAAACACACCGCACCAAAATCGTCGAGGCTCGGTCGCCACCGCTGGCTTTGATGGCCCCATTTGTTGCAGCCGACTCCCCCGGCGGCATCGACCAGCGCGCCTAGCACGACCCCGACCTCTGACCCCACAGTGCTTTCTATTAAAGTCACAGCTCTCCCATCGCTGCTGCTCCTCTGCCTCCGACACACACATTTTACAACACTGTCCCTCACCAGAGAGTATGGGATAACAGTTTCACCTGACGCCAGAAGTTGCTGCGGTGCAGAGACGCACAGCGATTGGCTGCGGTGTTGCACCGTTAACTAAAGAGAAGGGAGAACCAATAAAAACAGAGAGAAGCAGACAAAGGCGAAAAAACAAACGCAGGCACTCAAACATGATGCATGAAATCCATCTGAATACCCCAAAAAAGCCAAAGACAAAACCAAAAAAAATCACTTTTACGGTTCCGAATTCGGGGATTCTTAACTGTGAGAGCACAGAGAGAAACAAAATGACTCCACACCTGAGAAAAGGGAGGAAACCTCGCTTGCACCTCCTCCACGTGAAGGTTTGAGGTTGTGTGGACGTGATCACATCCCCGTGCAAAGTTGGGAGGAGGTGGAGGGGGTAGAGGAGACAGAGGAGGGGCAAATGAAATTAGGCGGCGTGTGTCTGCCTGACAGGGGGAGATACGGCCGCTCGGCGTTTGTTCTTCCTCTACTCCTCCTCCTCCTCCTCGGAGTTGCGATTTGAGGCCGGCTGTCAGTGGAGGGAGCCACTGATAACCTGTCATTAGCGCCACGCAGTTTAATGGAATTTAGCAGCTGCCCAGATTAGCGGTTTGCGTGTGACAATATGAATGGCGGCGTTATCATCAAACGTGAACGCTGATCTGCGAGTGAGTCGGCCTCCTGTTGCAGCCCGGAGAGGGAACGTCGACAGAATCTGGAGACTTCTACGCAAGTACGAAAACACAAAATATCGTCCTCATTTGGCGGAACCGGAAAACTGCATGATGCCAAAAACCAGGTCACTGTACAAAAAAAGATCACTAATTTATATTAAAAAAAACACCACTGCAAGCTTCCTGTGTGTTTACCAGTCAGCTCGCACTTCCTGATTATCTCTCCGCTTCCTCCACCCTCGCTCTCCTTTCTTTAGCTGTGCTGAGGGATCTCATCATCACTTTTTTTTTTTTTTTTGCATAATACTTCCTCTTCATATCTATTTTTATTTGACAAAGATTTCTGCATTTGCACTGATGAATTTTTGAGGAGCGTGTGACAGTCGCAATACCTTGATGTTTGTAGAATTATTAAGTTATTGTTAACATTCATTCATCTACTCATCCTTATTTGGCTATCACCAAGAAGTCTGAAATTCTTTTGAAATACTCCTGACGTACTTTTTTACACCATGTTAATATATTCAGATAGTATTATTACAGTGATGCATTTATTTGATCTTCAAGCTGATCTAAAAAAAAGAATAAAAAGAATAAATCATACCTAAAGAATCCAGTTTATCAGGGAGAGAAACCACATAGTTCAAACAGAGGACAGTCTGTCCATCTCTGTCTCTGTACACACACACACGCACGCACGCACGCACGCACACACGCACACACACACACACACACAGACTCTCCTTGCGACCAATTAGACCTAGTTTATGGAGCACAGAGTTTCCCTTTCCCCTCACTTCAGTCTCCTGTTGGCCTTTACCACACACAACTACCCACATCCACACACACACACACACACACACACACACACAGCCGCACACACAGAGTTATGTTGGTGTGAGGGCTGTAAACCGAGTGCCCATTGGCTGGTGTCTTGGTGGCCCTGATGAGAAAATGAAGGAAGGGAACAACAAAAAGGGGATGGAGGGATGGAATCAGGCAAGTATGAAGGAGACGGTGACAAAAGAAGTGGACAGAGAGGAGGGACCATCTCTCTCTCCCTCTGTTGACCTTCCCTCCATCAGCCTCTACCTCTCTCGCTACCTTTTGTATCCCTCTCTTACCTTTTCCATCACTACCTCTCCATCTCTCCCCTCCAGTCGTCACCATCCAACTTGCCCTCTCTCGCTCTCTCCCTCCCTCACTCCCAGTCTCTCCGCCTGTCTGTCTATCTCTCTCCCTCCCTTTCACCCTTTCTCGCAACATCACTCTCTCTCCTTGTCTCTCTTCCTCTCAATCACTCTCCCTCTCTCACGAGCCTTTACTGCTTTCTCACTCTCATTTCACTTTGCCGTCACTCTGCAGCTTCGGGTGTGCACAACAGTGTGGAGCCCAGTGTGTGTGTGTGTGGTGTATGTTTGTGTGTGAGTGGGTAAACTACCGACTTAGTGCTCCTTCTGTGACCCTGAGTTTATGTGCACTAACTCTCATTTCCCTGGAGCACTGCCAGGATTGGGATGAAATAAACAAGCTGTTTCGACTTGTTCCAAAGCCGAATTCTGCGGGTGTAAGAAGCCATCAGTGGGGCCAAAGCCAACGACGTCCCCCTGACTTCTAAATCTGCCGGAGGTCAGCGGCACTTAGCCTCTCGCCGCTCCGCTCAGGCTCACTTCACGGCGGGGCGACGATCTCTACCTCACCCGAGAAGGAGAACATACAAACGCCTGGCCTGGCGTGGCGCGTGCGAGGCTTATCACAAACACACACACACACACACACACACAAACACGCAGAGCCGGCGTGTGTTCACGCCGACAGAACGAACGGGGTTTTATGTTCTCTTTCTCACTTTGTAATGGCGCCATGACTAAAATGTTAATTACCGCTAAAAAGAGAGACGATTGTGAATATCAAACAGCAATTAGCATGTATCATCATCATCATTACTCGCATTAGCCGACGCACAAGATGGAGGATTATTTACCAAACATGGGGACGGCCGCGGCGGCTCTGCGTCTGAAATGTTTCTCAGGCAACGATTCAGAGAGGGAAAAACAGAAAAAAGAAAAAAAAACCCTCTCTTGATTTGCATAATAAATGTAGCTTAAAAAATTAACAGCTGAAAGTCTCGGGGATAGCGAGCATACAATGTGCTTGTTAATTAGTTTATTATGCCACAACAAACACATACACACACAGGGAGTGATTCACAAATGTGCCTGTGCACAAATGGAGTTAGACCCACATATGCACACACACGCACGCGCGCACACACACACACACACAACCCAGTGTTTTTTACGGCATTTGCTGTCCGTGTGCCCCTATACTCTTTGCCCTTTTCCTTGCCTGTCAGGATTCTGCCTCCTGCTGAGATGAAATTTAAATCCTGTAGAGGTCAGAGAGGTCAACCCGAAACTCCAACCCATGAGGTCAACACACAATCTGGAGGCCCGACGCGGCGGTGGGGAGGCTATAATCATTTTGGCCGAGTTTTCCTTTGTCCCTTTGCCTCTAATTATCTCTTTGTCTCTCTGCCTGCTGAGCGTGGCAGTGTGCTCACACACCCCTGCGCTGGCCGCGCCGCTCCTCCCTCAGGTGGAGGTTTGAGGATGTGAAAAGATGGCAGAGTGCCGTCGGCAGCCGGCACCCAGCAGGGGGGCCAAACGCTCCTGCTCCACTTCATCACTTGTGTTACAGCTAAATTGGCTGTTGGTGTTTGGACTTCAGGCCCGTCTGTGTTCATCAGGCAGCCAAACATGAACACGTACACAGACAGAAACACACAAGCCGACCCACACTCTCCCTCCCTGTCTGTCTCTCTTACTTCAAATACAGCTCATATAAGTAGTAAGTATGTGTTGTTACAACAACACCACACAACAACAACCACATCACATAGACTTCAAAAGTCTAATAACCAAACATCCATGCGCAACAGTCTCATTTTCAGACCTTGAAATGTCAAGAAATGTTTGAATATCACTTTGTCTTTAGACTGCAGAGTGACGTTAACACAATTAACCACAAAAGTGTTTGAGTTCAGCTTCTCAAGTACACAATGGAAGTCACAATTCACACACAGCAACAAAAAATGTCTTCAAAACTAGAGATGTCCGATAATATCGGCCCACCGATATTATCGGCCCGATATAAGCATAAAAATGTAATATCGGTATCGGATTTTGTTGCTTTAAAAGCGATAAAATAAAAAGCGATAAAAATACAATAATGCTTGCGTTACACTGAAATAGTGCCTATGCGCTCCTGAAGCGTTTACCGACGCACATATCGGTATCGACTGATATCGGTATCGGTAAATTGAGAGTTGGACAGTATCGGCATATCGGATATCGGCAAAAAAGCCAATATCGGACATCCCTATTCAAAACCATTTGGTTGATATACCTTTTGAGCATTGTCACTCTTAAGCTGTTACATATCTACCATTTATTTACCTATTGGCTGCATGTTGTTTTAGAAAAAAAGTGAACAAATATCAATAACACTGTCACAAGACTGCAAAGCCAAACTGGCGACAAAACAAGAGCAGCCAATAACAAACCAAACGAAAAATCAAACAGAATTGCAGAATTGAGTGGACACGGCCAAAAGTGTGTGACTTGTGATGTGCTGGATGTTTGAGCCAGCGTATCCACTCATTAATGGAGGAGTTGGCTGCCTTTTCTGTTACTTTCATTAATTCTTGATAAGAGCAGGACAAACACCAATTACGCAATGACAAAACAAAAAGTCCCTGCGATCTAGGAATATGGAATTTTTTTCAGTTCCATTGGGTGGGGAAACTCTTTATCTGAAGGGACACAGTTGTGGCATGGGGGACGATAATTTTACGAAGTTAGCTTTAGCATTGATCTGGCATTTGAGGTACATCATCTCGTGGACACAGCAGTACTGAAGTATTCAGGACCGCTTACCGATATTTGCTGGCTAGCTGACAAAGCCCACGTGGCTAGTGGGCCAAAGTTGGCGCCCACAACAAGTCACATTGGACATTCCACGCTCATACTCTTTGCCAACATAGGAGCATTAAGGCAGAAAGTTGAGATCCTTAACATAGACGCAACAACAGACACAGGCCACACACACGCTCCCTCACACACACACAGGCTGTGCCTACCTTGCTGGACGAAGGAGCCGTACACGAACCACATGGAGTTGTAGAGCGTGGTGGAGGAGACGGGCCCCATGGGCAGCCTGGGGGGGTTGAGCCAGTTGAGCAGGTAGACCAGGATGCCCACCAGCAGCACGGTGCCGGCGATGCACGCCCACAGCGACAGGTCAAAGGGCGCCAGGCAGGCGAACATGTCCACCGTGCGCTCGGCCTTGCGCAGGAGGACGCCCACGGAGTAATCCATGTAGCGGGTGGTGAAGTCCACCACGCTCTCTCTCTCCGGGGTGATGGTCAGGGCCGAGAGACCCACGTCGGCTCGCTGAGGGGAGAAGACAGAGTGAGGACAGGCACACACGAATATATTGTTTTATGCCTGACTTTTTATGGCCTTTGGATATTGATTTGGAGGTGTTAAGTTTGCTCGGCCGCCATTACGAGTCCATCGAGCTGAATCAGAGAAACTGGATTCAATTCCCCCATGATACAAATGAAATTATGGAACTTTTCAGTTAATGCAACCCGACTCGTACACATTTAAATGAGGCCACTGTACTTCTGAGGAAGAAACATCGTAGATGGGGAGTGAATCGTCCTCAAGAACCAACCAGGTCCATTTGGTAGGATTCAACCTCCTCTCCCCTCTACCTTGAACCGCAGACACAAGTCCAAATGAAGACAGACAAGCTTCCTCTGTGTGTGTGTGTGTGTGTGTGTGTGAGAGAGAGAGAGAGAGAGAGAGAGACAGAGAAGGAGGGGGAGAGAGTGTGTCTGTTCTAATCTCTTCGCCTTGGTGCTGATGAGCTCTGACAGGCCTCTTCCTCTCTGCCGCCTCATTACCAAAGTATCCCAGCGTTTTAACAGACAAGCAACCCGCACTTCAATTATTTACATACAAAGAGTTTAACTTCCCCCCAAAAAAGCCAAAACAGCTGTTAATGACTCCGACTGCTGAGAAAAGTGGGCAGAGTTAAGCTGGGAGGGGGAAAAAAAAGGCACAGAGGGCTAATTAAAACATTTGCGGTCTCCTGTGCTTGGCCGGCAGCTGTAGACATCTGCTTGTTCGGTAATAAGGATTTGAGATGCTGCGGTGCAATAATGTGTGTAAGTGAGCTGGCGCACCCTCCCAAAGTGAGTGAGTGTGTGTGTGTAAGAGGGGTCGCCTATATGAAAACGTTTCATAATGCGATTTATTTTGTTAGTGAACGCAATTAAACCCGGCAAAACGATATAACATGCACAGCACGCATCACCTCTCTCTCTCTCACACACACACCAAGACAAACACACAAAACCGACGCAAATTTAATTCACTGTGGGCAAAAAATCTGCTAATTTCACAGCTGAGTGAGGAAACAAAATGCTTAAATGTGCAGGAATTGTCACTTACACTGCATAAGAATATTAAGCGAGGAAGCCTGCAGGACATCTGTTTAGTAGAGGCACACCAGGCTGATATTTTTGTGTGAGGAAACACTTTTCTGTATTTAGCAATTCTTTAAGTTGATATATGATTTTTGAAGAGAAATCCTGAGATACGGCCGCGTGACGCCTTGCCTATGTAAGCACCGTAAACGGCTTTGCTTTGACTTAACATAATAAGCCGACTTTAAACACTGCACGCGCATCTAACCAAAGTAAAATATCCCTTTAATTTAGTCTAAATGGAAGTATGTGCTCCGGCGATTTTATGACCGGGCGAAGTATTAATGAAAATCTTTTAGCGGCCGCGGCTTGCATCCCTTTTGGTCGTCTATGAATTATTTTGGGACAAAGCTGTGGTATGACTTTAGGGAAGGAAAGGTGAGCTGGAGGCTGAGCGCCGCCGGAGGCAGACTTGGTGACCACCTGATAAATATTCGAAGCCAGAAGAGGAACTGGAACATCCAGACAGAACAGCCGCAATACTCTTTGGCTTTTTATATTACAGAAAAAAAACAGGAGTGGGAACAAGTAAAAGGAGCCTCTACATGTCAGCCTGGGAGATTTAGTGGCAATGATTGGACGGATTGTGATGCGGAAAATATACGAAAAGAAAACTTCAAAACCCCGGGCGTGTGCGCCGTGCTTATTTGACACCCTGCAGCCTCTGGACGAGGCAGATAAGAGTATTTTCCACTGTAAAACCTGAAGGAGAACGCCATCTGATGTCGTCACAGGAAGGAGGCTGCGTCTCCTCGACCGGCATCCATTTTCCGTGTGCGTGAGAAAGGCGATAATCGCGTGTGAAATTTGCTGTATTACATTTCTGTCCTGTGAGGGTGGCGTGACGCGGCCGGGCGCAGATGCTCTGCATCATTTGATCTCGACTCGCATCCGTTAAGCCGCGACAAGCCCACGAACAGAGGCAAAGAAACCAGAACGCGATAAATAAGCCTCATATCCTCGCCGCGTTGCAAACAATCTATTCGAAATCATAAAAACCCCAGATAACGCTTCTACTCATTACCGCGTTGCTATCGAGTGACATGATTGAAATTTATACCCGTTATCGTGTCTGGTGGTTTATTGCTTCTTCTCCTCGCGTGATATCGGTGCAATATTGCTTGATTTGCATAGCAGCTTTTTATTGCGTTTCATCTTTATCGCGGAAATCCCCGAACCGAGCGCGCCGAGCCGAGCGACCGGAGCAGCTGGGATGAGTCGCAGGTGCTCAGGCATTAGTCGCGTTTGCACTCTTGTCAGCCAAATGTTTAAAAACGCAAACGAATACGCACACACACAGGCACAAGTTGAAAACCCTCCACCCACGACAGCCGTACAATCTGTGTAAGTGCAGCTGCTGAGGGCGCCGTAGTGCCGGCCTGAAGAGCCCCTGCGCACGGTGGCGACTAGCTGACAGTTTAGGACTCTTGAACTCAGATGCTTCTGACATTTCAGGGGAAAAAAAAAAAAGAAAAAAAAATCAGACGCGAGGCTTTGCGACTGATCTGAGCTGCGGCAAAGCTGCAGAAGTGTATGCCGATGGGTTTGCATCAAATATTTGAGAGCACTTGAAGCTGAGAGAAGTTGGTAGAAAGCAGATGTGTTTTCGCCTCGTCCGACCTCTGGAGTTAGTACCCAGCCGCGCCACTTGAGGCAGCGCGCTCTAATTGATGTGCTTGTGTGTGTGTGTGTGTGTGTGTGTGCACGGCTGTGCGTGCGTTTAAGGTGACACGCTTTTTATTGGGGCAGAACATGACGTGACTCCAACAAACGCATGTTCGGCCCAGGCAGGCAACGACCAGCAGCTTGTTGGGGTCGCTCAGGCTACATGGCCTGGTAATTGATAGAACGCACGCAACTTTGCTGCCGAGTTTATCGTCCCTTAACCCCTGCTCACCTTAGCACACACATACACACAACGACTCGGAACATCAAAACATTGCAATCACACTGCACAACACTTCAGCTGCGTCACAACGTGGAGTAGCGCTCGCATGGCTCGGAGTGGCACAGCTGACATGTTGTGAAGGTTTCGCGTTAAGAGCTGCAATTCTACTGCTCTCTAATTCTGATGTCAATGCAAAAAAAAGAGATGTCAAAAAGGACAAAGCAGAGGCATATTAGCAGCTTGTCATGGTTGCGCACATGTGGAAAAAAAAACAAATGAAGGCTGACGGGAATCCTTCCAGTCTGGTTCGAAAAAGTTCTGTTTTCTGTTGAAATTTTCGCTAAACCTCTTTTGATTTGTCGATATCAAAGGCAAAGTAATGAGCCAGAATAAACAATAACAGCGATTCAGGTTGGTTTCTGCTGATAAAGAAACTGTTTGCACTTCAAGCAGCTTTCAATAGCATGATTCATCGATTCAATTCTAGTTTGCGACATTTCTTTTTTTTTCTTTTCGTCAGCATACCAATTCCTGCATCGCAACATGTAGTCAATGCACCAAGAGTCACAGTGTGCGTGCCCGCCACTCACCTTAAACACCAGCTCTCCCATCAGGCCGTTCCAAAGCCCGTCGGCCTGCTGGCTGCCGTACTTGTGGTCTGGAGCCACGTAGATCTCGTACTTGAAGCCCAGGTAGTTGGCCAAGGCGTCCAGCACGTCGATGGAGAAGCCCTGGTACTTCTTCGGCTTTCCCAGAACGTTCTCCGACACCATTACGAAGGGCTCCTCCTGTCACGTAAAGATCAATGGCCCCGTCAGTATAAGTCTGTCAATCAATACACCGCTCACCCGTGCATTAAATCAGCCAATTACTCTACTGGCCATTAATGCCACCACAAAGGCTCGTCGCACTGCAGGCCAGAGGTCCGCCGGGACCGACGCGCTGCATACAAAGCGCCCTTCGGACACATTTGTATTCCAGCTGTTTGCTCCTCTCGTCTGTGACGATAAGTAGCCTACATTTAAGTTATTTGACAATGAAGGCATGAAAACCTTTTGCACAAAGCCAGAGAAGACGTGCAGAGTTTCGAAAATGCACAAATAATGCTAGTTGCTGTTGGAACGCCATCACAGAAGTATTGCGTGAGAGGCTAAATAGAGCCGTCTCACCAGAAAGCAATCGTCCAATAACAAAGTGCAGGACTTGAGGGCAACAGTGATGTTGACAAGACAGAAAAGAAAACGAAAAATCACCAGTGTTGGGCAAGCTACTTGGAAAATGTAGTGAGCTAAGCTACCAGTTACTCCATATTAAATGAAGCTTCACTACACTGAAGCTACCCACCATAGAAATGCAGTAAGCTAAGCTATAATTTAGGGGGAAATAGCTCAACTACACCAAAGCTACTTTATTTTATTTAATTCAATTTTTTTCAACAATTTACAACAGGTGCTTGTTAACACGGCATATCAGAAGCTTTTCAAAATCAGCATCAGAGAGACAGTCTCTCTTTGGTTGTTTATTACATATTGTGGTTTGTTGTATGTTGTCATGTGTAACCGCATGTAATTTTACTGAGAAGGCAAAGACAAAATTCCACTTAGGTGGCCGATGCTACTGACTGAATTGCAATTATTATCTTAGCCGGCGATTGTTGTGTTAGCCTCGGGTATCACCTAAATGTGTGTCCTTAAATTTGTGTTTGTCGCCTTGGACGTTGAGAGCAGCTTCGTTTTGAGATTGCAGAGTAAGCATCTGAACACATATTTTTTCTCTGATGATTCAGTTAAAGTCATAAACTTATCAAGGTAGGGCCATGGCGACTCCGCCGACACAGGACTCTCTCCCGCCTCCTCTGTTTTCCTCCTCATTTGCGCACTCGTTCCCATCAGCAGCAGGACAGGTATGTGACGTGACACGGAATCGCGTCTGTTGGCTACACGCGCATGTGCAGGTCTGTGCTCCCGTCTGTTTAAAA